>JARYHS010008043.1:0-25812 GCA_031002005.1 Vandiemenella viatica
CACTCTTATTTTGGAAAATATGACATCAATGTCATCCCAGGAAACAGTAATGCAATACTGGCAAGCCAGTATTGCGTTACTGTTTCTTAGGATGACATTGATGTCAGATTGTGCAAAATAAGAGTGATAGAATTTTTCAGCGGCGGCCAAATTTATTGTCAAAGTGTGTACATGCTATCGTTGGAGGCGTAGATGGTTTGGCCGTCGCCTTTACCGCCATCAATATCGCAGACAGTAACTTGCGTGTTGCCTTATGTCTAAGGCACATTCCTTTTTGCTTTAATATGCGCTTTTTATCGAAAGGTATGGCCTCAGGAAAGCGTGTTCCACATTTCTGACCTAAAGGACAATTGACTCTTGACACGCTATTAATGAACCGTTAGTGATAATGATTCACGTAGCTGTAATTTCTTATATTTTGAATGTTGTATTGTGTTAAAATATAAGTTAAAAAAAAAAAAAATTGCGAACATCAGTATGAAAAACGAATCTAAGGTAATAAATAAAGAAAAGAAAGTAAAATTTTTAAAATGAAATTTACATTTTTTTTTTTTTTTTGCTTCTCTGCATCAATATTTGATACTCAAAAAAAGGTAAAGCATTTCTATACACGCCAAGATCCCCGCCTGCGAAGCAGTAGGTATCTGCTAGTTTTGAAATTAATTTGACGGTCAGACACTTTTTCAATAACTTTAGGCCTGTAACATAGTTTGGATAGAATTGAGGTGAGTTTGGAAACCACTATCGGATGTCGACTGACACATGTAACATTTACAGATATTTCCAAGTCAATTACTCGATCCCGCGAGTCGTACGGAGGCTGTCTGACCTTCAGAAAGCCTCGTCAAGGACGATCCAATTACCGGCAGTCTCCGTCGCTCGGCGACTCATCGCTTCAATGCACCTCCCACTCGACCATCACAAAAAATTATCTCTGCGATCGCAAAAGATAAAAGAATATCCAACTGACTCATCAGACAGAACACGACCGAGACAAGAACTGTTGAAACAAGTGTAACAGCCCTCGAACCTAAACTTTCAATTGAAATGTATTTTATGAAGCATTTGTAGCAACCTAGAGTTTGACTGGATATGATTTTGTATGTTTGTCTTGCAATTTACTGTAAATCGATGTAAATGGATTTTGTTTTATGAACAGAAATTGTGTAAATACCATTTAATGTGCAGTGTTGTTGTAGGCCATTTTTCCGCAGGTGCTGAGTAAATTAAATGATAAAATGACGCCAATGCAACTGTATTCGTAGCTTTATTGCCGTACGCGTTTCGCCTCTCATCGAGGCATCATCAGCGACGAATCTATTTTAAAATTTACATTGGTTTTACAAACTTATTATATGATGTTTGACATAATTCTAAATTTATACATTTCTTATTATTTACATTTACTATTTACATTAGTGGATTTCGGGATACTACATGCTTTGGAGAAAAAGCAAAGATGTGTGGTTACTGTCCTGAAATACACTAATGTAAATAGTAAGTGGAAATAATAGGAAAATGTATCAATTTAGAATTATGTCAAACATCATATAATAAGTTTGTAAACCCAATGGAAATTTTAAAATAGATTCGTCGCTAATGCTTCGATGAGAGGCGAAACGCGTACGGCAATAAAGCTACAAATACAGTTGCATTGGAGTCATTTTATCATTTAATTACTCACTTAATATGTTTAAGAACAGAACTATGCAAGAGAGATAAAACATAACTTAGTGCACAACCCGAAGGTTGGTTGGATCCTCCCGAAGGCCTACTAAGCCATTGTGTCAGAGGAAGGACGGCCAGTTCCTTTCCTCGGGGCCCTACAGTTTTTTTTAATGGCTTTCGGCTACTGAGGCCATACAGCCAGCTCAATGTGATTTGTTGCTATCAAGTATTGACACTACAACACGGACACGACATCAACACACACAACACTTAAACACCCATGCCCTCGGCCGGACTCGAACCGGCGACCTTCGGCACGTGGAGCTAGTACTCTAGCCCCTACGCTACCGATGCCGGCGGCCCTACAGTTAAACGTGGAATCCGGCCTGGTGTAGCTCATATGATTAAACACAACTCTCAAAAACCCGGGATCGAAGCAGCGAACGTTTTGAAAGCAAGCGTCTTAACTACTTAGCTACCAGGAGATACTCAAGTCTTAAGGTGAGCTGCGATGTTTAAAGGGTTATTTACTACAATGTAAAATGATTTATGTGGACAATTTTGAGTTTAAGTACGTATCTTTAATTTTCCATTTGTAAGCATTTTGTTTAAGTATTGTTAATGTTCGAGAAATATCTTTCGGAAGCCTTTGTAATGTTCTAGAACTTTCGATGGAACTTACATAAAGCGACCAGCAGAGACTCTGAGACAGCTTTACAGACTCCGTTCACGTCGGCCAAGGACTGTGTTGAACGAACAGTTTTGGTAGTATTGTCTTTGGAAGAAGTGTCGAATGGAATCGTTGGAGTTTTGTGGTGTTTATATGTGAACTGTATCTTGAAGTCCGATGACGTAATAGCAATTAAACAAGTTTAAATCCTAAACCCCCGTGGACTAGTTATTTAATATATTAATAAAACCACGAAACATCTAACACAAGGCTTCACGACAACTTCCGCGAACGGAAACGGGAGTTTCTCATTTTTTTTTGTTTCATAGCATACATATTGTTTCTAATTTTTTTTTAATGATGAGCCCTCTATCTCCCTTCATACTTGTCCAAAATCGATTAACGAGGTATCGTTTTAAAGATTAAGTTACCCACTTTGGTAACAACAATAATTAAGATTTTTTTCCAAAATTGATCCTGTAAATGGCAAACTCGTGTACAATCAAGGTCACGGATATGCGATAGTTCACAGTCGAGCTGCTAGGCTTCGCTGGAGTCGATAAGAAGTGATCGCGTTTCCGCTAGATAGAAGCCCCACGTAAGCTGCGTTTCCTAGAGTAAGGAGCTTATCGGATATTTATATTCCTGTTAGAGAAACATTTCATTTCTAACAGTTTCGTAAAACAAGTGTTTTACTACGTACCGGGGATAACCGTGGCGCCGCAATTTGATGATGGATTCTTATGTAACTCGATGTGACAAATTGAAAGTAAAGAATAATTTTTTTTGATAGCTTTCTTAGTTCCCGAGATACTGTATCTCAAAACTGACATGGTTATATTGAAATGCGGCCTGGACCGAAAGAAAAATTTTGCCATATCCAAATTTGATGATGAATTCGTACGAAACTTGAAGAGACAAATCGAAAATAAACGATTTTTTTTTTTTTTTATCTCGCTTAGTTCTCGAGTTATTGTATCTCAAAAGTGATGAAGTTAGGGTGACATCCGGCCTGGACCAGAAAAAAATTTCACCAAATTCACTATATCTACAAAGTGGAAATGAACTATAGGTGTTTTTTTTCTTCCTAGTGGTTGTTGTTAGGTTGAAATATATCCTGGACCAGAAGAAACGCCACCAGAAGCAGAAGGAGCTACACCTGTAACGATTTTTAACATGCTATATTTCGAAAACTAAGCCATCATCATCATCATCATCATCATCATCATCATCATCATCACCACCACCTAGGGCAGGTTCCAACTGCTGGCCGGGTCTGCTGGGAACAAAAACCTCGCCAGCGCTTCCTATCCAACCACCATCTCTCTTCTTCCATTGTCGCCCAATTTCCTCCTCTTTCCTCCACACATTTCTTAACACCTTTAATCCATCTGTCCCTTTGTCTTCCTCTAGGCCTCTTCCCTTTCAGCTCCATGTCTATCATCTTCCTTGGTAACTTCTCTTCTCCCATCCTCTTTACATGCCCGTACCATTGTAACCTAGATTTTTCAATTCCCTTTTGTAGTGGTTCTTCCTTTATCAACTCCCTGATTCTCTCATTCCTTATTCTGTATCTTCTTGTTACTCCAAGTCTACTCTTCAGAAATTTTATATATATACATATATATATATATATATACTTTATTTTCGATTTGTTTCGTCGATTTTTACAAGAATTCATTATCAGATTGTGGCGCCACGGTAATGATAGACCTGCCTATGTGCCTATTTCAGTTAACAAATAATTGCTAAAAATGAATTGGTTTTTCTTTCATCCTTCCACAAACCACCGATCTCGCTATTCATTGCAAAATTTTCGCACGGATCACTTAGTCTCTATACATCATCAACATATAGGCTACACTACAATTCTGTCATCAACGGTAAATAATAGGGGGACACGCACAAGTATGCAGCAAATCGTACTCGTACAAGAGAACAAAAAAGTGAAAGTAGTCTGCATGAGATTTTACTTACAAGAGTTATTCCTATCTGTGATCCAAGTAGATATATGGGTAAAGTTACTTAATGTTAGCCTTAACCTTTCTTTAATCTCTTGCGTAGTCTTAACACTATTACTTTTCATCCCGTGATCAGGGAAACACCCAACTATTTAAACTTGAAACCTCCGACGTATTCTAACCGCAAGGAAAAATTGTTGCGCAAACCAGTCTGCAAGAGGAAGGAAACTGAATTGCAGACTCCCTCGCTTCGAGAATTTTACGGTCTGTATATAACCTTTCCATCATATTCTCGCCGTATTGCATCAGCATACCCCTACCTCTCCGCTCCGGCAAACAATGATTTCGCCGACACATTCACGGTGAAACATTTTTGAACTTTCCGTATTGCGAAATCTCACAAATAATCCATATTAATACTGGGTTCCTTGCTTTCCAAATTGCTTAACAGTATCGAGCTGTATTAGACAACTGCTTCACATGCTCATTAAGTGACTTTTCCGAAAAAGGAGACTACAAAACGTGAAGAGGACATTATAACGAAGCAGCTAAAAAAAACTTCAACAGGTCAGCTCTAGTTGCGGGGAGGTGGAGAAAGTCCCCTTCCACCCCTCATCAAGTATTCCATGTCCACGACACGGAAAGCCACATGTAATAATTCTTCCTCTTGTCTTCCTCACGCAAAGCCACATGTTTACCTTATACACATGCTTCCTCTTCTCTCAAAAATTGGTTACACTCCATCTGCAATTTAGAATAACTGCAGTGAAAACCCAGCGACTCTAAATAAACCAAAATATTTAACTCGTATTTAGATTGATGTATATTCACCGTGCACTTCTAACATATCTTTTACACTGCTAGTACAATAACTATTTGCTCTCTCTGTCTTATATATATCCAGTTCCCTCAATGTTCTTTTTAATCCATTTTACAAATTACACTGTCTCTATAACCCTATACATAGCGAGGCCAACTAAAACAACTCTCAGCCCGCCATTTTTACTTCTCGCGCCGTGGCACCTTCACTGCCTTAGTTAACAGGCAGGTGGATGGCAGAGTTTTTGTCCGAAGACATTTACTCCATCGGAATTGTGGTGTTGCAATGCATTACGGTTGGTGCGTCAGCTTTATGGTGTCAATTACTTAATAGGCTAAGTGGTCTTCTGTGTCTATCGACGCTAGTATCATAGCGGCCGATAGTGTTTACCACTGGATTGTTGCATTGCCTTGTGCTTTTATAGAATGTTTCCGCCAATTGTCGGAATCTGTCCCTCACTTTTGGAATTCCGGCTGCCTCATGGAGTGCCTCCGTGGGGAACCGGTGCGGAAGATGAAGGGCTCTCTTCAGTGCCCTGTTTTGAATTATTTGGAGCTTTCTAATTTGTCGGTCTGTAGCGTATGCCCACACTGGACATGCATATTCCATTATGGGACGTACGAGAGTGGTATATAGTTTGACTCCTGTAGCTGGAGCAAGCTTGCTGTCTCTATTCAGTATTGGAAATAGGTTCTGCAATCTGATGCTTGTTTTCCGTCTGATGTCATTAATGTGACTGATCCAATTTAGTCTTTTATCTAGGGTCACCCCTAGATAGCGTACTGTGGTGGACCATGGAATGTCACTACCGTACAGGTGAAGTGTTGGGTCCGGACGTGTTGGTCGACGAGCCCCGAGTCTCTTGGTGATTATGATGGCTTGTGTCTTGGTTGGATTTATGTCTATTCTCCATCGCCTTGCCCACGCCTCAGTGACCTGCAATACTTCCTGTAGGCGCCGGGTGGCCAGCACTCTACTGCGGCTAGATGCCAGGTACGCGGTGTCATCGGCATAGGTTGCAGTAAGGACACCGTTAGAAGTCGGAACATCTGCAGTGTACAGGGAGTATAATACTGGTCCCAGCACGGAGCCCTGTGGGACACCTGCTTCAATGCTTCTGTTAGAGGAGTGTGCCTTATCCACCTTCACGCTAAAAGTCCTTCCATTTAAGTATGATTTCAGCAGCTTCACATATGGACCCGGGATGCCATGCTCTAAGAGCTTAAGCAGCAGTCCTGAGTGCCAACGGAGTCGAAGGCACGCGAGATATCGAGAAGAACCATGGCACTGTAGTGCTTGAAGTTAAAGGCACGAGTCACTGCTTCAGTTACCCGCATCAACTGCTGGGTGGTGGAGTGACCACGTCGAAATCCCAGCTGGTGGTTTGGAATGACGTTGGTGTCTTCGATGAAGGCGGACAGTCGTTTTAGGAACAGCCGTTCGAAAACTTTACTTATGGCAGGAATTAAACTAATGGGCCTGTAGTTCTGCGGCAGTAGTGGGTCTTTACCGGTCTTGTGTATACCCACTATTATTGCATGTTTCCACAGGCGAGGGTAGTGTTGCTTGTCTCAGGATGGCGTTGAATATGGCGGCAAGGTGGGCTGAGGCCTCCGGTGGTAAGTGCCTAAGGAGAAGGTTGCAGATGTCAGTCACGCCCTGGTGCTTTTCGTGGGTGCAGCTTTGTACAGGCATCCGGTTACTTCTTCCGGGGTGATATCGCCTATTTGATGTTCGTCTGCAGCGTCGAGGAAGACTCTCAGGCGTCGCTGGACTGCTTCCAAGTGGATGGGATCCGCGTTGGCTTGTGATGGTCTGAAGTTTTTCTCAAAGACGTCAGCTAATGCATTGGCCTTTTCCTCTGGGGTGACAGCTAGGCCTCTTTCACCTTGCAGTGGAGGGATTCACTGCCTTCGCCTGGTTAGTTTTCTTGTTTGCTGCCACAGAGTACCGTCCTCCGGGCGGAGCATAGATATTCTTGCCTCCCACTGCTGATTCCGGTGCAGTATCAGGGAAGCTTTGACCTCTCTTTGTAGACGATTTAGCAGTTTTCTAGTTTCTGGTCTTCTGGTTAGTTTCCACTCTTTCGCAATCCGGTTTTTATGCCGGATTTGCGCTAGTAAGTGAGGGGGAAGTTGTAGAGTAGGTACTGGTCTGGGTACCTCTGACTGGTGTAGAGGCTGCGGTTGCTTCTTTGACTGCAGTCTCGAAGGACTGTAGGGCGTCGTCGATGTTGTAGATTTCAGTTGGGTAGAGTAGTTTATCCTGGAGAATCTCCTGGTAACGCCTCCAGTTAGTTTTGTGGTAGTCAGGAGATGGGTCAATATGATTTTGCCAGGGTCCGACCTCAACCTCGGCCATGACCGGGCAATGATCAGAAGAGAGTCTGTTTATGACTGAGGTGGCGACGTACCCCTGGATGCCCTTTGTAATAAATACGTCGAGTATATCGGGTGTGTTGCCATTTCTTGGGTAATGTGTGGGCTCCTCTGGTGCCCAAACGCACATATTGAGTCTGTTTGACAGACGCCTCAATGCTAGACCTGCCGTGTTGTTATGCCTACTGTTCCAGTCAGAGTGTTTAGCATTGAGGTCACCGCCAATCAGGAGTTTGCCGCTGATGTCCGCTAGGGCCATGAAGTCTGCTTCTTCAAGGTGTCTTCGAGGAGGCCGGTAACACGAGATGACTGTTAGCTTCCCGCTGGCAGTAGCCAATTCAACCCCGACAGCTTCCATTTGTTGAAGAGGTGGTAGTAAAACTTCGTGGTGTGGAATACTCTGTTTGATGTAAACCGCGACTCCGCCGCCTGCAGTGGGTCTGTCTCGGCGGTAACATCTGTAATTAGCTACCGCTGCTCGCAGCCCAGGTTTCAAAAAGGTTTCTGATACCATGCACACGTCAATGTCTTGGTCTCGGAGAAATTGTCTGAACTCTAGTAGTTGACCTATCAATAGCCTCCTAAACAAAAATCCAATAACTCACCGCCTACTTAAAGAACCACTTCATCTCCCCTCCTGTTACAAACAGATCCCACCAACACTGCACCTCCAAAATATCCTTTATATAACCCAGCACAGAGACCGACCACCTACAATACCTCAACAAGAGAAGAGAACAAAAATTTACCCCACTCTGTGAATGACATCAATATCGCCTACTACTAGCCACAAATCTGCAAGAAAAGCAAACAAAATATTGTACGAAACTACAACTTTGATCATGTAACAACTTAATGCAAATCAACTGTATAATTTTTGTAAAAGTGTAAACATTCCTTTACGAAAATCTATTGTAAACTATATTATCATTTGGCTGAAGAGCACGACATGTGTGCTGCCAGCCCGCTTCCCCCATTAAGGGGGATGAATGAAATGACAATAAATATATATATATATATATATATATATATATATATATATGGATTTTTTTAATTGATAACAAATCTCAAGTCTCAAAACAGTAACGGCTGTCCTATTCTTAAATTTTTCCGATTTTCGAAGTCTGTACAGTATTGAATTATAACAGCGACAGAAGAGAGCATTTACAAAGCAGTTACCAATCCAGTATAAATTAATACACGAAATTTTTTTTACCAATAAGTTTTCCCCCTAAAATTGCAGAATAAATAGTGTCCCCAAAACATCCCTAACCTTACATTAAATAGCAAAGCCACCGAAGGTAGCGGGGCTATACACAATAGGGCTGTTGATTATTTTAAAAAATATCGGATTTTCGATATATCGATATTTTAAAAAATATTTATATCGGGTTCGATATATCGAAGAAAAAGTATCGATATATCGACCCCATTATATAAAAACAATGTTACAAAAACAAATCATTTTAAGAAAGGGCGAAGTCTTGTGGCTATTTAATGATGAAGAGTTGTGAGATATTTTTCTGAATCAAGTTTTGATTTTCTCAAAAAAAATAGTTTTTCATGACGTCACGGATAAATATTTTTTTTAAAAATTGTGATTTAGCCATTATACTACAACTTTACTAAAAGGAAAGGCAGAATGTTTATGATTTACTCGAAGACTTGTGAATCCAGAAAGAGCATCGAGGGAAATCTTGGCTTTTGTGAGTTTAAAAGCTCAATAATACAACATTGAAGAGGCATTTATTTATGTTGATGTTCTATTATCAGAGTTTGCATAATGACCAAGTCACAAGTATTGTTTTATGTGAAATTTAATTTCTTTTTGTAGGTTGATAGCTTATTCTGAGTCTTCTTACTTTTTTGGACCAAATGTTTGCACCTTAGCATAGATTGTGTATCCGAATTTATCAATATTCCTGCTTACATCCAATTTCCATTTCAAAATACTTTCCTCGACAACGCACGCTCATGTAAAACAATGGGCTGGAGTCCGATTCGTTGTGTGTGAGCTTCGCCGTGTCTGCATTGTTACCATACGTGTAGGACTACCAATAACTTCCAAATTAAATGTAGTAACAAAGTAAAATTAATTGTGTTTTTTATGCTCCTGATCTTTGTACAAACCTGAAATTCAAGGCATATAGCCTCATCAAGAAGAAAGCAATTAACCTACAAATTTTCTCTAAGACGTTTCAGCTTTTAGATTGGCATTGAAAAAACACAGGAACTTTTCTTATACTATGGGGATGAAACCAAGTATGTGTACCAAATTACCATTTTCTAGGACAACTGGATGTTGCATAGAATTATGATGAGAGAACTTCATAGTTATTTAAAAGAGTTTCAGATCCAAAAAAAATTCCAAACTAAGGTGGTGAATGAAGTAAAATTTTGCACCAAAACTCATGTCAGAAACTTCATTGGACATACTTTTCAAGAGCATGAACTCATGTTTTTCCCGTTGTTTCTTCTTCTATGAATGGAGAACTCCCTACATTAATTGAAAATTTCCCCTTCTTTGATATTGCTTCGCAAATGGGTAACGCTTTACCATAATACAATTTTTTAAGGCTGAGATTCTAGGTGGAATGCAGGATTTAGGGCGAGGGGTGGGGGCAAACCGGGGTACTTGCTCTGGGCGATAATATCGTGTCCAACAATGCGTTTGGCAAACAGTTAAAGTGGCGACATCAATGCGTTTGGCCAACAATCAAGGAGGCGATTCTCGGGGTCAGGCTGGCAACAATGTTTGAAGAGGCGGCAATCTCAGTTTTTCCCCGGCTTGGAAAAATCCTAGAGCCGCTACTGTCAAGGCAGTTCCCTTGGCGTTAATGTTTTTTAAATGCATCAATCTATGATAGTAAGTTTTTAGCATAGCGCTTTGTAAAGGCAATCCAAAAGTGGTAGATTCTTTTTTTCAATTTCTTATCTTAATAAATTCGTAAGTGATATAACAAAACTGGATGTAACATAATTTTGGAGCTCAATTCTTCTGTTGGTATGGAACAAGAACCGTATCCAATTCGCGCGAATTATTTAACTGTGGATTGCCAGATACAGGCTTATAATTTCTGGGTGTAAAAAGTATTTTAGCGGTATGTTTAAAGAGTGAACAAAAATGCAAATTAATAAAAAATTCTATTTTAGGTAAATATGTTATCTAACGTATATATAGCACCTCTTTTAACTTTATTAATTAAACTAAGGTAGAAAGTCAACATCAGGTATTATGAATGAAAAGTAAAAATACTAAACTTAAAACAAAAATTGACCACCTCGTTAGGAATTTTTTACTTTGGTACAAAATCAACATCGGGTATTATTAATCAAAATCTCAAAAATATTAAACCAAAACTGAACACTTCTGTTAGGCTCATTAATTAAAATTAGGCAGAAAATCAACATCAGGTTTTATCAACAAATAAAAAATTAGCATCTATCTTTTGCTAAATCAAAATCAACATCAATCCAAATTGATCTTAATCATCTACTCTTAAAACATTTAATACTAGATTTTGCCATTTTCATAAATATTTCTCCGTCACTGCTTTGCAAAACTGATAAAATTTCTCAGCAAGAGTCTTCAAAATTGATTGAGTTTGCAGTTCAGCTTTGATCGAATCCATGAAACTTCTGTTTCACTCTTATTTCATAAATTATTCAACGGACTAAAACTTGTCTCGCAAAAGTCATTGCTTGTTGGAATTGACAAAACAAAACCAACTATTTTTTAAAAAATATTCAAAATCATTAAAAACGCTTGTTCTAAAGAAATTGGCCCAGATTTTATCGTTTGGAAAGTCTTTTGCAAGGATCTGAAAAAACGTTTCAGACATGTGAACTCTGTATAAAGGAAGTTAATGTTAACTGCATCTAGAATTTTCAAATTCCCAGAAAATTCAAAGAGTATTTTCCTGGAAGTTTCAATTCCTCTGATTTAAGGGACATTCCATCCTCCCGCTGCAAGCATGGGATACTTGGCTTGGTCTCATGACCACCGTGGTGAAATGAGTTTGAGAAAAAAACTAGTATACGGAAATTCCGGGACAGTAACGCATAATTCCTGAACACGAGATCAGACACAAAATTCCGGGACATTCCCGGATTTTCCGGCTATCTGGCAACCCTACCCATACCTGGTACATTACGATTAGTTTCTTAATGCTAATACTTTTGCATTGATTGAAGACAAATTTTAAAAAAACTTTTCAAAATATCCAGACAAGAATTCTAATGAATATTGAATGAGTTATTTTACCTTTGTTTTTTACTTCTCCACAGGCCCGCCGCTAGTTGTTTGAGCGCCCGCGTGCAATAGCGATAATTCCGCCCCCTGTCCAACTACTGCCAGTGGTGGATCTAGGATATTTCCGAAACGGGTCAAAAAAACTCTGAGATTGCCTCCCCCATTGTTGCCATCCCCAGTGTCGCCGCCGACCGCCCGTAGCAGCTGTTGAGCTAAAAAAAAAGGAGGTCCCCCGCTAAATAATATGCTGCCTGGCACGCCCCCTTACGGCGGCCCTGCTTCTCCATGTGCTCGTATCGTTCATTGTTTCTTAAAATTCTATCTATGAAAATGTATTGCATGTGCAACACAGGTAATCGTTTTCCCTCCAATAATAACTTGGAATATTCTACCAGGAAAACGGAAAATAACCACATATTTTTAAAAAATATCGGACTCCGATATCCAGATTTCAATATCGATATATCGATATATCGCCCTAAAAAATATCACTCGTAAATATCGATATTTTTTTAAAAAAATATCGGTATATCGATTTTTTATCAACAGCCCTAATACACACAGCAATAATAATAATAATAAAAGTAGTTACCCTTCTCTTCGTCGTCTATGGATGCCAGGTGTGGGGAACAGCAAGCAAAACCAACATAGGCCACATACAATGACTGCAAAACAGATATGTACGAGTTATATTAAGAACATCCAGGTTCACACCAAATGACTTCCTCCATAACACAGCGGGCATCAGCACACTACATATAGAAATTTTTAAACAAACGGAAAAAAATTACGACAAGATAGAAAAATTCAGACAAACTAACGAAACGCTCCATACCCTTGGCACAACAATGCCGAGGCACTGGCACGTCTATAAAATGCAAATAAGTATTATATGGTACTCGTATATCAGGTAGGAGGGAACTGATATGATTATAAGAAAGCTGTGAGAGTTTTTCAAATAAGGTACTCATTGACGAACCGAGCAATGTTTTCCCCTCAAAGAAAAGGGTCTCCAAAATTATCTTTATCCGATACAGAGTGACAGGTAAAGTAAAGCAATTTCGGTAGTGGGACTAATTAAACTTTTTTTTTCTTACGGATTTACGCCTCGTCGACGGCTAAGGTCATTAGAGGCGGGATGGGATTGGGGACAAGGAACGGGAAGGAATTAGGCCATGGCCTTTTTGAAGGAAGCATCCCGGAATTGGCCTGGAGTGATTTGGGGAAACCATGGAAAACCCAAATCTGGATGCCCGGACGGGGATTCGAACCCGCGTCCTCCCGAATGCGAGGCCAGAGCGTTAACCGTTCACCCACCACGCTCGGTGACTAATTACAGACACGCCGTAAGGCAGACACACACACACACACACACATCCTGCAGAAATTACGTTTTTACTAACATTGGTTTAAAACGGCCTTGATACAGTCAACTTATTGTAACCACGTAAGATTCTTTATCTGTGATTATTAAGTGTGCCCTTCACTTCTATCTCGTGAGAATTGAGCTTAGATAGTAACAGACAGAGGAGTAGCTTAGATTTGATTTTTTTCTTTCTTTCGTTACATTCCTTGATTCTGAATTTTGATTAATCTATCTATATCTATAAAACGAAAACCGGACATATTGGTCACATAAAAATTCGGAAACTACGGGGCAGATTTCGATGAGTTTTCACCGTTTTAAAGCTTAGAATCTTAATTCACTTGTCTGGCATGTCTTATGTTTCAACGTTAAATAATTTAGGAGCATTAAATGAAATTCTGAACGTATGGTGGGAAATTCCACAGGAGGAATCACTAGATGCCGCATACTCCGCACTAAACACACATTACAATGTCTCTGACCATAGCCTTTAATTACAGCAATAATATAACTTATAGTAATAACTATTTTGCACACTAAACAAAACTTAAGTATTCTTTCTTTTAATTCGATATATTCAATTTTTAAAAGCCATAGCTTTAAGTATTCTTTCCTTTAATTCGGGATATCAATTTTTAAACGACATAGATAGCCGTAAAAACAACAGAGATTTTATAAATAATTTTCTCGGGTGACTAGCCGAGTTATATGAATGTTATAGTTACACGATATTTCGGCGCACTGAATCATCGACGCCATCTTCTGGTGAAGTGAGGTCAGGAACGTGCGAAGTTGCAACTTCGCACGTTCCTGACCTCACTTCACCAGAAGATGGCGTCGATGATTCAGTGCGCCGAAATATCGTGTAACTATAACATTCATATAACTCGGCTAGTCACCCGAGAAAATTATTTATATTTGCAACGCCGAGAAAAACTACGTAATTATGTAACAGAGATTTTCTTTAACTCGATCTCTGGACAATATCTCTGGCCTTCAGCATTAGTCTTCTGTTTACGATAATATTATTCCGGATTCACTTTTGATATTTTATCTGCAGAGTTAAAGGATCTGGCGTTTCGAGCCACAAGTATATCCATTCACTTCGCAATTGAATCAAACGTGAGCTTTTAACATAATCTAGGGTTATTCAGTAATGTAGTAATAATCTACGCCAACTATACCGGGCAACGCCGGGAACTCCGCTAGTAATAAATATTTTAAACACGTTCGTGGATGAAATTTGTTTTCACAACTCGGTGAAATTGAGAAAAAGCTGAAGAAAAGTATGACTGAGGATAACCCACAAGCACACTACCATCACGTTAATAAAGTTTCTCTGTGGTGAATGTCAGAACTGTGAACGAAAACGCTGGAGTTCTCTATAGATAAACTACTATATAAAATCGATAATTGAATCACCAGTTAAACCTATTACATTTTGTAGAATTTGTCATATATAAGTGACCTTCTTCGGTTTACATATGAGAGTTATAACCACTACATATTCCTTTGCTCGCATTGATTTGATGATAATTTCTACGGGAATTTATTAGTGCCTATATAAACCAGGAAAATTATTTCACTTAAATACATACACTGATCTGAAATAAGCGACTTTTTGTTTTCACAGGAAGCTGTGTAATTTGTGGAGGTAAAAAGTATCTAGATGTTAGTCCACGTTGCTGCGAGTAATATTCGTTGAAATCCATTTATTAGGTTTTACTTGTGTGAGCTTAAATTAAAAAATAAAAATAAACACCTGCATTATTTACTGGTAAGGCCCTGTATCATGGGAAAATATTCTACTAATCAGGCAAAAAGTGTCCTATATATTCACCGATGTTTTGAGCAACTACATACTTTTTTTCGTTAGGCCAACCAAGCTTGAATTTGTTTTAGATAAGGAGAGATCCGTACTGCAATCACGGTTACTGGCGCTAGAGGGGACCTGCAGGTTTACGTGAAATCCGAAACACAAAAATGTTCTGTCGTGATTCACATTACGCATCAAGTTGTGCCTGATGTGTAAGTCGGACTTTTTATTTCCTTCCGAAACAGGGATTCAAACCTGAGACCTTTCTGAACTTCCGTCAGACTCCTTAACCACTGAGCAACCAAGCCGCTTAAGCTAATCGAGGGTAATAATTGTTACAGCTGATCAAATGATTGAACAAATACACTAAGAATCCGGAAGAGCAATTTAAGATCCAGTGCTTCACAACAATCAACACGGCTTGACTGATTTTGCACCCATATTCAAACCCGTTTGGAATTACTAATTCGAAAACAACAGAAGATAGATAAGAAGGGTTACATAAAACCAGACGACAAACTGGTGATAGGGAGGCTAAAAGGAGGAATATGTCATCGCGTGTAAAAAGTATTCTCTCACACATTCCAGATGAATTTTGGAGCTTAAGATTTGTCAATGTAGTTAATAGTGTTGTCTCGTTGAAACTTAGTGAGAGGGTTCCAAGTCAGATTCCTCTGCCGGCAGTGATATTTAGAGGTCTTGTGAACTATCTTTCACTTGTCTCAAAGCGTTGTTTGTCTGTTTGACTGTTGGTCTTATTTCAACTGCCATTAGGTTATTAAGATGATACGGGGTTATTCTATACTTAGCCTTAGCTCTTACGAAAGCGTCTAATATGCTTTTATACGTATTTAGTTGCAAATTCAACTGTTTGAAGTACTTATCTATGGCGTGTATGTCTTAGGAACTAGGACAGATACCCGTGGAGGCTTTTTCTGGTAATAATTTAAATAGAAATATGGATCTTCCAGTTTTGAGAAGTAAGAGCTGAGAAGATTGTTTCTATAATGAGAGCCCTTAATAAAGGCAACTAATTCTTCCACATGTGCGTAGTCAATTTTTCATGACATCTTGGACCAGTTGGTCGATGACAGATTTCGTACCGCGCAATAATTTTTGAAGGGTAAAACAAGTGACAGAAACATGGTAACAAATATGGACTAAGGTGCATGATCCGTAGCTAGCCAGCATAGATGTTTCACTTCTGCTTCCATGTCCCAGACGCGTTGAATAAGAATCTTCCTTGTATTTGACCGTTTATACCTTTTAACCAAACCTAGATATTCACAATAGTAAGCAGTTCAGCTTTCAAGTTGAAAAACGAATTATACGCCGCCTTTAGCGTAAAATAACAGGGTAATGATAATCCTTCCAGCAGAAAAAACGGGTTTCCTCGTTTACCGCAGCTCCTACTCCCAATTTCACAGAAGAACTAACACCACTTAGACATTTGAAGGGTCAAATGTGTGTATCACTCGAATTTCGCACGCAATCTGCCCAAAATGTTTTACTGGTCTAACATATTAATGCGTTTAAAGTGTAAGATTCCCTGGACGTGTTTATAGGAAGTTGACATAATTTTATGGAAAGACTTGCTACAACAAGTACAGCAATTATGCAGTTATTTTTCAACATTGCTCTCATCGGATTTTCAACGTTTGTCGTACCTTGGGACCACCTACTGAACGTCTGCATCATAGATGTTTGATCGTATTCACTGTTCGACATTTTTCCGTCTCTGCGTCGCTTTCAAAATGTTGACCAGATAGAATCAAATTGTCTTGAAGTACAAAAACAGATGATAATTAATTACCGCGAGATCGGTTCTTGTAACGCACCTCCGCATCTGATATACAAGTTTATCCCGTGACGGCGCTTCTCATCATGAAAATTTTGTCGATCGTCTGAAAATTACCGACAGCCGCGATCGCAAACCCGAATGCTCTTCACTTCTGGCCCATATAGAAAGGTGACAACGAATTCCGATCAACACTGTAATAACCACGTTCTAAAACGTAAACACAGGAAGAGCCTCGAGAGTGTCAGATTACGGAATACGAGCTGTCGTCTTCAACAACTACAAGAAATTTGGAAATACTTCATTTATACATTTTTTTTTATATTTTTTTTATTAAGGCTTTATGCCTTGTCGATGTCGAGGAAATTAAAGGCGTAGTTGTAGTGGACTTTTGAAGGAACCTTCCAGACATTCAGCTAAATCGACTGTCTGATGCGAGGTCAGAGCGTTATCACCCACGTCGGAAAATTCTATTAGCTGCACATGATTTTCAAGTCATGTAAGTCGCAATCGTGTACTCCACCGTTTCACCACAGAATGATCCGCTATCTGTGGAAGAGCATGGAACTTGCATCCTGGACTTTCTCAGTATTAAAAATTTAATAAATGATCCTTGCATAATGAAGACACGAGTATTTGTACAGCAATATTTAGAACAGTTGCTTTGGAAGGTGATTTCAGTTTTGTCAAAAATGGCTTCACAGTTCGAGATTCTGAGTTTTACCAGCATTTGCTTCGCCTTGTTCCCCCAATAGTAAACTAAACTTTTGCGTGTTACATACAATTTAGTGTTTTAAGTCCAGCCTTTTCACATGGTCTATCAAAATGACTTAATAATATTTTCGTTGCCTAAGCAGTCATCGTTTGTAAACGATACAGAAAAAAAACGTTGAAGTGAGTAGATATGTCAGAATATTTTTTTTGACATACGCATACCACAATGCAACTTTACGCCTGATGGTATTTGCCGTTATCTATCTGGTTGATTGAACAATAGTGTTTTATATATGTAATACATAAATTAAAAACAATTTCACTAATATATTAACCATCGGCAATCTGTAAAAGGAAATATTTTTGTTTGATTTCTTCTCGCAGCTGAATTATGGAACTTTGTTTTTATATAAATCTTGAAAGATTCCACACCAACACCCACAGATCAGCAATACTTATACTATTAGATATTGAAAAGGCTTTTGATCGAGTATGGCACGCTGGCCTCATTTTCAAATTGCAAACCATCGCCCTTCCTATCACCTACATTCGCACAATAGCTTCCTTCCTCACCAACCGTACCTCTTTCGTTTCCATAAACAACATTCTCTCCCGCATCTTCACCATGACCGCAGGTGTCCCCCAAGGGTCTGTCCTGTCGCCCCTCTTATACATCATGTACATAACCGATATACCCATTCCCGCACCACCTACATATATCCTTAAGTACGCCGATGACACCGCCTACCTCGCCGTTCATAAAACCCTTCAACAGTCGGAGAAAGCCCTACAGATCATACTAGACTGCTTTGTCAAATGGTGCAACCGCTGGCGACTAATAATTAATCCCAATAAAACACAAGCCATTATTTTTGGAAAAACTAGTAAAAGATACAGGCTCGCTGATTTTAACATAACCATATACAATCATCCCATCCAACTACAACCCACAGTTACATACCTAGGAATCACCCTCGACCGACATCTTACATGGACACCTCATCTTAGAACCATCACCTCCAAAGCACAAACCCGCCTAAACCTTTTAAAATTACTTACTGGAACATCCTGGGGACTACATAGCAAGGTCATCATTAATACATACAAAGCATTTCTCCGCCCCATCCTTACTTATGGTCACCTCTCATGGCTCTCCGCCCCTGATCACTTCTATAATAGACTCCAAATAATAGAACGCCACGCCCTCCGAATCGCCTACCGAATAAGACTACCTTCTCCTACCCAACAACTGTATACCAGAATGCGTTTTCCTCACATACTGATCCACATAGAATCTCTCCGGCTAAAATATGCTATCAATAGCCTTCTAAAGAAAAATCCTATAACTCACCGCCTACTTAAAGAACCACTTCACCTCCCCTCCTGTTACAAACAAATCCCACCAACACTGCACCTCCAAAATATCCTTTTTATAACCCACCACAGAGATCGACCACTTATCATACCTCAACAAGAGAAGAGAACAAAAATTTACCCCACTCTGTAAATAACATCGAAATCGCCTACTACTAGCCACAAATCTGCAAGAAAAGCAAACAAAATATTGTAAAAAACTATAACTCTGATCATGTAACATCTTAATGCAAATCTACTGTATTATTTTTGTAAAAGTGTAAACATTCCTTTACGAAAATCTATTGTAAAATATATTATCATTTGGCTGAAGAGCACGACATGTGTGCTGCCAGCCCGCCTCCCCTACATTAAGGGGGATGAATGAAATGACAATAAATATATATATATATATATCCCCTGTTGGAATCATGGCTTGAATTAAATCACGCTTTTCGCTTGGCCATTCTTAAATTAGCCACAGCAATGATACTCTGGATTTATAAAGCAGTGCAGTTATTCTACTTTTTATTCTCTGTGGATTCCAAGAGTGGAGAACCGCAGCCAAAACCTATATAGATCACCTTCAACGACTGCAAAACAGGTATCTACGAGTTATATCAAGATCGTCCAGTTTCACATCAAATGACACAGCGGGCATCAACTCACTAAATATAGAATTTTTTAAAGAAACAGAAAAATTTTACTACAGGATAACAAAATTTAGACAAACTGACGAAAGGCTCCTTATCTTTGGCACAACAATGCCAAGGCCTATAAAGTGCAACTAAGTATTATATATCAGGCAGAAGGGTACTGGTATGATTATAAGAAACCTGTGAGGGTTTTTCTCATAAGGTCGTCATTGACGAACCATAGCCATGTTGTCCCCTCAAAAAGTAGTGATAAAAATCTAAAAATAAAATAATTGTTTATAAAAAAACATAAAAACCGCCTTCAAAAAAAAAAGATCACTAAAAATTTTAAAATAACTTTATACCTTGCTTAGGAGAATGTAAATCTAAATGGTCAATATTTTACATTACTGTCATTGAAATTTTTACATTAATTAGTTATTTTTGGAGTCGGTGCCAGCTGTCACATCGCGAAGATTGAATTACTGAACTTCTTTTGGTGTTAGAGGTGAAACAGGGAGTACGAACAAAAATTCCCCATCTTTTACAGCATGTCGTGAGGCAGATAGTGTTATTGCGGGAGACATCTTAAGGAAACAAATTAACAGTATTTTAATCTGTGGCTCGGCCTTATTGGTCATCTAGACATTTCTCTGGCACTACAGTGTCAGTTTGTAGGCTGTCTCCTGCAGTAAACGATTTACAGTTAGCATAATATCGTGGTATCATCTGTATGTTTCAGTTTTGTTGAAACATGTTTCTAGCATTAATTGTAGGTAAGCAGTAAGATGATGTTTTATGTATTATTGTTATTCATTATTGTTTTTATCTTTTTGTTTTTCTTGCTTTCGCTGGCACCGACTCCAAAAATAACTAATTAATGTAAAAATTTCAATGACAGTAACGTAAAATATTGACCATTTAGATTTACTTTCTCCTAAGCAAGGTATAAGGTTATTTTAAAATTTTTAGTGCTACTTTTTTTTTGAAGGCGGTTTTTATGTTTTTTTTAAACAATTATTTTATTTTTAGATTTTTAGTGGTATTATAATTTGTTTTGTATTTTAAATATACCGCAGCAGTTCCCATTTTGCAAACTTTCTGGTAGCTCAGGGATTAAAGCGCTTGCTTTTAAGGAAGAATTCTGTCTTTATATACCACAACAACTTCCAGAACGGGTGAATTGGGTGTGGTGTTTAGGAATGTCAGTTAACATTTTGGTTCAGGGTATGTTTCGATTGTATCATAACATCTGTTAAAGTAGCTGGCCGATAACCGAAACATGTAACTTCTGGGTATTAATACATACCACATACAGAAATCTGTCTCTGGAATATATCTGTTTGCTCCGGCATCACACAAAAAATATAGATTTTTGATTGATTTTTACAACGTGAAAGCTTGGGATCCAGTTAAAATCTGAAGTACATGTTGAGGCATTATGACACATTTATTTTATAAATATTATGCCATCACTTAAAAATAGCTTAATTGATTTTGACGGGGATTTAAAACTGTGGATTTTTGTAAAGAACATTGAAAATTAAAAGGGGTGAGGGTAAAGGGGAAGAGGGATTGGGATTTTGTATACCAAATGTATACTGCCTTTTCTGATTGATTTAAAGTATAGGTGTGTAAATTTCTATTGATATCAGATAAAACTGTAGGTATGTATAAAAAAACAATTAAGGGATGTGGAGACGAAGAGTAATTTGGTTTTTGTAAAACTAGTTAGGGCACTATTTTTCTCTTTGTTTTAAAGTATACACGGACAAATTTCCAGCGAAACCAGATAATAACTGTAGCCCTGTGAAAAGAAAATTTGCAAAAAAATAAATGGGGTAAGGGAGTAAGTGGTAGGGTTTTGTAAACAGAATGTAGATACTATGTTTCTCTTTGTTTTTAAGTATAAATGTGCAGTGTTCCATGGAAATCTGATAAAACTGTGGATATCTATAAACAAAATTGGAAATTATTAGGGGTGGGGGTAGAAGGAAGAGGGGTTGGGCTTCTGCAACCTAATTAAAGTATACGTGTGCAAATTTCCTTCAGAATCGGATAGAAACTGTAGACTAAAGGATGGAAAGGACGCAGCAGAGTTTGGACTCTCGAAACCAAATGTAGATAGTATTTTTCTTTTTATATTTGTTTTAAAGTATACACATGCGAAGTTCCACTGAATCGGATTAAAATGTGGTTTTTGTACAAATATTAAGGGAAGTGGAGCTAGCATAGTTTTTTTGATTTTTTGGTCATAAAAAATTATATATAGGCCTATATATATATGTACCAACTTTGATAAAGATTGGTCAAATGGTGTCGATTGTAGCTTTCTAAAAATAAATTGACAAAAATCAGGGGGGTGGAAATGTGGAGAGGGGTTCAGTTTTTGCAAACCATGAGTTGGCATTATTTTTCTCATTGTTTTATAGTAAAATTTTGCTAAGTTCTGTCTACACCGGATAAAAACTGTGGTTGTATATAAAAAGTAAGCGGTTTAATGGGGAGAGGGGGTGGTTTGTAGATCTATTGGTTAGACATCTTCTTCGTGAAAAAATACATATAAGCACAAACTTTCATGGTAAACGGTCAAATGATCGCGACTGTAGCTTTTTATAAAGAACATTGACAAAAGTTAATGGGGTTGAAGGAGGGAAAGGAGTTGAGCTTTGGCAAACCAAATGTTGACAGGTATTTTCTCTTTGTTTTAAAGTATACATGGGCAAAGTTCAATAAAAATCAGATTAGAAATGTTGATTTCTATAAAATTAAGGGGTGTAAAGGGAGATATGGGGTGGTTTTTTTGTTTATTTATTTTTTTTTCAGAAAGCTTCTCCATGAAAAATTACATGTATATGCCAACTTTAATGGAGACCAGTTAAATGGTGTCGACTGTAGCTTTGTATAAGGAACATTGGTAAAAATTTAGGGGGTGGATAGGGGGGAAGGGCTTCAGTTTTTTCAAACCAAAAGTTGACAGTATTTTTTCTCTTTATTTTTGACTATGCATGTCCAAAGTTTCATCGAAATAGGATAAAAAATGAAGGTTTGTATAAAAATTAAGGGATGAAAGGGGAGAGGGGTGGTTTTTTATTTATTTATTTTTTTGTTCAGATTGTCCATGAGAAATTACACGTATATGCCAACTTTGATTATAATTGGTCAAACGGTGTCGAGTATAGCTTTTTGTGAAGACCATTGACAATAATTAAAGGGGTGGAAGGAGGGAGGGGGTTGAGCTCTGGCAGATCAAATGTTGACATGATTTTTCTCTTGTTTTAAAGTATAAGTGGGAAAAGTTCAATAAAAATCAGATAAGAAATGTAGGTTTCTATAAAATTAACGGGTGTAAAGGGGAGAGGGGTGTTTTTTTTTTTTTTTTTTTTTTTTTTTTTTTTTTTTGTTCAGATACCTTTTCCATTATAAACTACATGTAATTGCCAACTTTAATGGAGATCAGTTAAATGGTGTCGACTGTAGCTCTGAATATAGAAAATTGGCAAAAATTAAGGGGGTGGATAGGGGGAGTGGGGTTCAGTTTTTATAAACCAAAAGTTGACAGTATTTTTCTCTTTATTTTTGGCTATATATGTCCAAAGTTTCATCGAGATCGAATAAAAAATGTGTATTTGTATAAAAAATTAGGGGGCGGAGGGGGGTAGAAGGGGTGGTTTCTCAATGAAATTCATATGGGACCACTTTGGAGGTATTCCCTATCCACTAAAAAATTTTCATTTAAATCGGTTCAAAATTGGCGAAGATATCGCTGAACAAACATAAAAAAAAAAATAAAAAAAAAATACAGACGAATTGAGAACCTCCTCCTTTTTGAAGTCGGTTAAAAGAGAAGGACTTGCTGTACCAAATACAGCAATTGTCCAGCTTATCTCAACATTGCTCCCACCGGTTTTACGAAATTTGTCTAACTTTCGACCATTTATTGAGGCCTGCCTTTTGAATGTTTGACGCCTAGGATTGGACCCACGGTTTGACATACGATCCATTTCTGCATCGCTTTCAAAATGTTGGCAACTTATGATTGGATTGTCTTGAGTTATAAGAATAGATTAATCAATTACCGCGAGCTCGTTCCTAGTTAACGCGCTTCCTCATCTGATTCAAAAGGTTTGCACGTGACGGCGCTTCTCGTCATGCCAATTTTATCATCCTCCCTAAAATTAACTGCAAAAATGACCCAAAGTCTACTTGGTCATTACCTCTGGCCCATATACCAAAAGATGACAATGATATGTACGTTATAAATTTTAAACACAGATAAAACCTTGAGAATGCCAGATTACGGAATAAGGGCTATCATCTTTAACAACTAAAAGAAATTTGCAAATACAACATTTCTATTTTTTTAGCTTACGACTTTACGCTTGTCGATGATGAGGTCATTAGAGAAGTGGTAGAAGTGGGAGCAACAAAGGGTAAGGAATTTTACCATTTCTTTTGAAAGAACCATAACGTCATTTACCTAAATTGATTTGGGGAAACCATGGAAAACCCAAATCTAGATGGCTGGTTGCGGATTAGAACCTACGTCCTCCAGGATTTGAGGACAGAGCTTTGTAAATCCCTGCCGAGACAATGATATAGCAAACAAAGATAGTTATGGAGGATTTCATCAAAGCAGTCGAGAAACTGGGGAAGAATGGGGAATACGTCATCTCGTGTACAAAGTTTTCTCTCAAACATTCTAGATGAATTTTGGGGCTCATGATTTGTCAGTGTAGTTACTAGAGTAAACTCGTAGAAGCTAAGTGAGGTGTCTGGTTAGTGATCAAGGGGTTTCCATGTCAAATTCCTCTGCTGAAAGTGAGCTGTAGGGGTCTTTAAAGCTATCTTTTACACGTAGTTGTTTTTGGTGTGTCTGTTTGTGTGGAGGCCTTATTTATGCTGTTATTGGGTTATTAATAAGACAAGGGGTTATTCTATACTGAGTATTAGCGTTTACACTGAAGAGCCAAAGAATCTGGTATAGGCACGCGTATGCAAACAGAAATACGTGAACACTCAGAGTACGGCGCTGCGGTCGGCAACTTCTATATAAGACAACAGGTGTCTGTCGGTTACTGCTGCTACAATAGCAGGTTATCACGATTTAAGTGAGTTTGAACGGCGCACGAGAGATGGGACACAGCATCTCCGAGGTAGTGATGAGGTGGGGATTTTCCCGTACGACCATTTCACGAGTGCACCGTGAATATCGGGAATCCGCTAAAACATAAAATCTCCGACATGGTTGCGGCCGGTAAAATATCCTGCAAGAACAGGAACAACGACGACTGAAGAGAATCGTTCACCGTGACAGATGTGCAACCCTTCCGCAAATTGTTGCGGATTTCAATGCTGGGTCATCAACAAGTGTTAACGTGCGAACATTCAACGATACATCATCGATATGGGCTTTCGGAGCCGAAGGCCCACTCGTGTACCCTTGCTAAGTGCACGACACAATGCTTTAAGCCTCGCCTGGGCCCGTTAACACCGACATTGGACTGTTGATAATTGGAAACATGGTGCTTGGTGTGACGAGTCTCGTTTCAAATTGTACCGAGCGTATGGACGTGTAATGGTATGGAGAGAACCTCATGATTTCATGTATCCTGCATGTCAGCATGGGACTGTTCAAGCTGGTGGAGGCTCTATAATGGTATGGGACGTGTGCAGTTGGAGTGTCATGGGATCCCTGATACATCTAGATACGACTCTGATAGGTGACACGTACGTACGCATCCTGGCTGGTCACCTGCATCCAATCATGTCCATTGTGCATTCCGACGGACTTGGGCAATTCCAGCTGGACAATGCGACACCCCACGCTTCCAGAATTGCTACAGAGTGGTTCCAATAACACTCTTCTGAGTTTAAACACCTCCGCTGGCCACAAAACTCTCCAGCACGAACATAATTGAACATATCTGGGATGCCTTGCAACTTGCCGTTCCGAAGCGATCTCCACCCCTTCGCACTCTTAAGGATTTATGGACAGCGCTGCAGGATGGTTGGTGTCAGTTTTCTCCAGCACAACTTCAGACATTAGTCGAGTCCATGCCACGTCATGTTGTGACACTTCTTTGTGCTCGCGGGGGCCCTACATGGTATTAGGAAAGAGTACCAGTTTCTTTGGCTCTATGAAACCGTCTAATATGCAATAAGTTTTTAGTTAAAAATTCCACTGTTTGAAGTACTTTCGTATGGTGGGTAGGTCTTAACCGACAGAGTAGGAACGAGAATCGATACTTGTGGAAGCTTTTTGGAAATACTGCCGATAGAAATATGGCTATTCCAGTCTTGAGACGTAAGAGCAGTGAAGTGCGTGTCCATAACGAGAGTCCATAATAAGAGCAGAAGATTTTTAATTAGTTCTTTCAG
>JARYHS010008045.1:0-37999 GCA_031002005.1 Vandiemenella viatica
AGGAAAAAATAGTGTCAAATGTGAATATGTTTAATTTACGAATGGACGAGTGATTGTATTGCCGGAAGCGATACAGAAAAAAAAAATATTTGATCAAATCATTCACTGAAATTTGTTCATTACTTGACGCTGCAGATATGTTATGCTTTCCATGTTATGTAAAGCCATACACTTTTAAACAAAATGATTTTCCGCTAAATGTTTCAAGAGATATTTTGTTTTATTATTACAAAAAAAAAAAAACAGATTTTATACCCTCGGGTTATCTAATATTTTATGTTGTTTTTACCATTTTTTCATGCTTGCCGTTCCAAATGTTTGTTTTACAGCCGAAGCATTGCGCACAGATGCGCGACCATTTATAACTCGATTTGACAAATAATTTTTATACAGTCGGCTCGCCTTGCACGGCGATAAACGTAAATTATTTTAATCTGTCAGATAATTTTTTCGCTTCAAAGTTTGTGACTCGGAGTGCAGGTTGATTCGGTATCACTCTTGCGTGTTACACCAAGAATAAATTTATCCTCATTTCATAATGCTTATTTTTTTTTTTTTTTTTGTCCCGTTTATAATTTCTCCAACTTTAAGTTGTTATGGAGAATACGGATAAAAATCAGCAAATAATCTATTACATTTAACGGCTTTTGGATTATGCAGTACCCATTTTAACTATTTTAAATGTGGAGCAAGCCATCGAAACTTTGTCTCTATGCTGTATGCCTAACTTACAAGCTAGAATCTAGCTGACTCAGGGTGCATCTATCAACAGAGATAAAAATCGAACTTACGACTCTTGTGAGAGTATGCAGACCATTGCTGTTGCGGATTGTTTGGGGTACAGAAATGTTTCATTTACATTTTTTATCTCTCTCTGTGTATATGAGAGAGAAAGAGATACTTATACGAGAAGTGGTATTAATTGATTAAATGTGTCTCTATTTAGATTTTTGTGGATTGATCTAGGTAAAGTTATACATTTCTTTCATTTTGCACAAGAACCAATGTAATCTTTATATACAAAGATGAATGTATGTTTGTTGTTTGTTTGTTTTTTGTTTGTTAGTTTGTTTGTTCTTCTTACAAATCCACAGTTTTCATCCGATCTCGATGAAACTTTGCACACTTATACTTTGAAACAAGGAGAAAAATACTGTCTACATTTGGTTGAAAAATTATCTGTATAAATAACACATGTTGTCTCATAACTTCGAAATACGGCGATAGACAGACACGTTGGATATGGTCGTCTCCGTACCGTGTTACTGTATAGTGGACTGGCAGCTTAATGGTTAAAGCGCTTGTTTACGAACGTCGTGGTCTCCGGTTCAAATCTCCGTGGAGGCTAAGATTCTTTTTAAATTGTTTTTCATCGTAAGAGTCAATCTTGGGCCGTAGGTTATTCGGATTGAATGTTAAACTGTACATATTAGAAAGTTAGGGGTGCAATGCGAGGCAAATCGTAGTCTTGCAAAGTTGTAGGTGTACACTTTTTTCGTTATAATGATCCCTCACGTGTTGTTCGCAGTCAGTGTGTGAGTGTGAACCACAGTAATATTATTATAAATACGGAAGTAAGTCTCTGTCTTTTTGTTACGTTTTGATGACTAAATGGCTATATCGTTGTGATGCAATTTTATAAGGAAATCTGTATGAAGGGCACAGGATATTTTTTCCAGTATGATTAAGAGTTGTAGTCACGAAATTTTGAAATCTTATCGAATAGTGACAGAAATATGTTGGAAATTGATTCTCTTCAAGAGACAGGTTCGACGATACAATGATATAGTGATAGCTTTCCTGTCATATTATTCCTACTCGATATTGTTTGGGACCAATCCTTCGTTAGCAACTTTCTATATTTAATTCTGGCAAAAAAAATTCTTAATCCAGGCGTACGAAGTCGCGGGTACGGGCTAGTAACTTGATAATTCGCTTTTAGGCTATTTTCAAACCCTTCTACATCTGTTAACAACAGTGAGATGTTACTAAGCAATGCAATAACTGTTTATAGAACCAGTTAAATTCTCCGTATACGGCTAGACCGCAAAAGTAATGTACACGTATAAAGATTACATTTTGAGAGCGCTGAATTTGAAATATATTGGCATGAAATTTGTATGAAATTGTCGCCTCTTGGGTAGTCAAACTACATTCACCGTGTAATTTAGGTGATCGGATTGTGTAGCAAAGTGAGTAGTGGGAGACTGTGTTCCAAATGCTTTGCTTAGATCATAGGTTACGGTTTCGCAAATTTTAAATTACAGTCCTACTCCCTTCAGCCATATAATTTGTTTAGTTGTTCAGCACAGCTAGCCGAGGAAAACGCAGCGATCCACAAACCATGACGTCAGTGCAATTTCTAGGTTGGTCAACGTCACTCCCAGCTTCTCTCACCACGAGAACGGTACAGGCGGCTTCAGAAACCACCTTAACGTCAGAATCTGATGCCTGAGACGGCTTAACTGCTAATCACAGTAAACATTAATATTACGTACCGAAATATTTCTTCACAGTCGATATCATTACTGCAAAATTATTTCAGATTTATTAATTTGAAAGTAATGATGCACAGATTGAAACTCTTGCTGCAAACATTTGTTTTGAACTCACTGTATGAGTAACGATTTTAATAGTTTTAATTTCAGATTTTAAGAACATATTTAATGCCGTGTTATTATTTTTTCCGTGCGTCTTTACGAATCATTGTCTTCGTGAGTCGACAGAGGACTAGAGCAAGAAACTGGAAGGAATTATTTTAAAAGCAATTATACTTGCATTTACCTGGACCGATATCGGGAAACCATTAAATATCGATCAGAATGGCTGGAGTAGGGATCGAATCCCCGTGTTACCGATTACCAAGCCGAATGAG
The DNA here is from genome assembly GCA_031002005.1 of Vandiemenella viatica. NCBI lineage: Eukaryota > Metazoa > Arthropoda > Insecta > Orthoptera > Morabidae > Vandiemenella > Vandiemenella viatica. Next base: position 2,876 of record JARYHS010008045.1, read on the forward strand.
ACTTAACCAGCAGACTCTTTGCAAATATCTGTGGACACAGATTCTTCAAGACGAGATTTTTTGCAGCCAACCCTTCCCCCCTCCCTTTCCGACCTTTCGAAATAGCACCAAAATTCATTCAAAAAAATTGCTCATTTTTTTAACCTATTTACAGCTGTTGTTCTTCATATGATATAAAGTCTAAAAAATTTCAAATTTGTCAGCCAACTTTAGACTTAAATGCAACGTAATTATCATATTCCTGCCAGTTATCGGGAATATCTATTAGTTCATTGAACTATTAGCACTGATCTACCTTTATCGGAGCCATTCACGCTAACACCGTTTCCTCTTGCTATCTCCATTATTTTTTCAATGTTCATTTTTTAAACACCAACATGGGTATTATTGCGTAACAGAAAGAATTATTATGCCATGTTGTCTTCTTTATGGAAAACATAACATTCGAGAACGTTTTTAGATATCGTTTCTTCGTTTGAATTTATTGAACAAGTTATGAGAGATGAGTATCACCACGATTCATAGACACCTGCGAGCTTAAGATAGAGCGTGAGTTTCTTCCGTCTTCATAATCATATTTTTTTGTTTAAAATTTATAATAGTACACAAATTTTGTCACCAAGTTAATGGTAAGTGCTGTAAAACCTATAGATATCGCACAGGATTCTGGAATGTAACTACTGTTGATACAACTTTTGACTTCATATGGGGCGTCCGTACTAGCATCGTTATGAGGTACTTTGGCGATGCGAGTTGTAGGGTCTTTTGCGGTACTCACGTATTAAACGCTTCTAAAATGAATGTCTAGTTACTTGCATCATATTTGGAAAGCCTAGCCTTGCGCCTTCGTTTAATGACCTTAAACATAGTTTTTGGCCGTTCTAAACATAGAGAATTGTCCAGGTCAGAGTGGCATAGCGGGTGAAGTAGTTCGGTTCTTTATTTTTATTTTTTTTATTTTTTTTACGTATTAGTATTGAAGTAGTAGTTGCGATTGATTCTCTGCAATAGAAAATGCATTAAAAGTCAGCTTACGCATTCAAAACAATCTGACTTCGTTATACTGAATTAAATAAAAACCGTGCTTTACATAAAAAAAGATGCTTTTGATACACAACTGTAAATGAAAACTGTCTTTCATTTTCATCCACTCATGAACTGGAATTTCACCGAACATAGAAATTTTCAAATACGTTTTTATATTATGTTATTAAATACAGCGGCGTATGCCTCCGTTCCCTGCTACATGAAAGCTCTTTTTGTTTTCGACTCCTTTCACTTATCTCTTCGCCGAAAATTCTCTGCCATCGACTAGTTATATAGCTTATTATTCCTGCTTGTTGACGGGCTCTCTCAAATAAATCGTATTAAAGCAAAAGTTCAATTAATTATACGTATTCAATACAAATATAGCTGAGGTATAGGTTATTGCCCTACAACGAGAAACTGAGCGTGATTGGTAAGCGGTAACGCTTTGACCTCATATAAGAGAAGTCACGCGTTCGGATCCCCTTCCGACCAATTAAATTTGGGTTTCCAGGTGAATACTTGAAAGGCCTTAGCAAAATGCATTTCTGATCCTTGCCATTAGTCCTTCCCCGCCTCTAAAAACCTCGATGTCGACTGGACGTTAGATCAAAATTAAAGTATAAAAAATATTGAACGAGAAAACCATTTTCTCTAGTAATTTTACCAGTAGCGTTTCTCTCAAGTGTATTCAACTATTTCAGTATTCTTTACCTACTTTTTATCTCATTTTATTTATCCTACAATATTAACACTAAATTTCTGAATAATTCAAACATTTCTATAACCACAAAACTGTCACTGCAAAAGACAAACGATGAACAAATTATAACCAGTAAATTTTTTTAAAAAATTGTTGCTTAACGATGTTACTAATCTTAATTTAATTTGATTGCGATTAAGCACTTGCTCCGGTGGCAATATCCTTACATACCCATCTTTACCCTTTCTTTTTTCTACCTATTTTCGCCCTTTACTAATTTCAACTTTAAATTCTTTTAGCGGTTCTGGTGAATTCTTCATTATTTCTCTTGCAATCCCTTCACACGCTTATGGCTGAAATCGAGAACCAGTTTGTGGTCATAGTAATCTTTTCCCTTATCATACACTATGCTACCATATTCAGGCAACGGTCTGACCAAAGATTTGTAACCCAATTCCCATGCTTCTCTGGTACATCTTTTTAACACTCTCTCCAACAAGTGAAGGCTATTGAATCCTTTTCCTCCTACCAGTCCAACGTGTTCTGCCAAGCTGAGTTTATAATCAAATGCTATGCCAAGGTATTTACATTTCAAGTCCTCAATCAGCCATTCTTTGCCTACCTTGTAATCCGAGAACCAGTTTGTAGTCATAGTAATCTTTTCCCTAGCATGTACTTCCTTTAATTCTTCCACCAGTATCGCTCCATACCTCGTCACCATTATGCATCTTATGCGCCCCAAATGACACTCTTCACCCTCGCCGCGTCTTCCAATGTATCCAATTGAAGCTCCTTTATCATATCAGCTACTGATTGTGCAATTTCCAGAGACAAATCTAGCAGCGGTTCATTGCAATCCCTCCAACTCCTCTATTTGAACACAAAAAGTGGGTCATACACTATGCTACCATATTCAGGCAACGGTCTGACCAAAGATTTGTACCCCAATTCCCATGCTTCTCTGGTACATCTTCTTAACACTATATTAATTTTGCTTTGCTTTTACTATATGGCATTTCGTCTGTCACGGAACGCCACATATAATAATTTTCTTTCCTTCATATTTTTACTTCTCATATTTATATACTTTTTTATTTACCATTCAATTAATAAATATTCAGTTTAACATTTTTTATTTCTTGTCAGTACAACTTAACAAAATATTCTCTCTTCTTCTATCTCCGCCAAAGATCTTCTTTCTGTATTGTCCAAAGATTTTCATGTACTTTGTTCATCTGGTAATAACGATGCTTGGAATTTCTTTGACACAATACTTAAGAAATAATAATAACCCGATATAAAGCACTTTTAACAACTTACATCTATAATCAGCTTTACATTAATCAGAAACAAAATAGTGAATCGAAAATACCACTGTCAGTAAATAATTCCCACAGAAATAACATAAAATAAACATTAATTACTAACTCTTTAAAAACTAAGATGCTGTGTATTCTTACAACACTCTCTCCAACAAGTGAAGGCTATTGAATCCATTTCCTACTACCTGTCCAACGTGTTCTGTCAAGTTGAGTTTATCATCAAATGCTACGCCAAGGTATTTACATTTCAAGTCCTCAATCAGCCATTCTTTGCCTACCTTGTAATCATAATCAATCTCTAGTTTTTTATCTGCCCGTGTGCAGGTATAGTTTCCTTCTCTGGGAGACCTCAGTGCAAGGACAAAGGAATCAAGGACACCCAAATGGATCACAGCTGTCAAATCTCAACCGCCACTTAAAGATCATCGCCGGAGCGAAATGGGATGGTACGAATGGGAAAACGATTTAAGAGTTGAGCCGGCACGGGGGAGCTGCTAACGATGTGAAACGAGTGGAACCATTCGGTCGCACGCAGTGATCCCCCCGGGGCCCCAATAACCTGGCCGGACGGAACACAAATCGTTTGCGCCCCGTACAGACAGACAGGCGGGCACGAATTATATGCGGCGCTGCGTGCTTTACCGGGCGCGTATTTATGGGCCGACCGTCGAGGGCAGCGGCCGTTCAATTAGGGTCCGAGATAAACAGCTCTCCCCGAGCCAGGTGCTCGGCTCTGGCGTGACGAGGCCAGATGAGGGTGTGGTGGAGTCCGCCCCGGGCGATAGAGGGCAGCAGCTGCGTGGGCGCGGGTCACTGACCGAGATATGTTTGACCTTGAGGGCGCGTGTATTAGACAAGGGACATGGGCAGCCACTGGCAATTTAGTGTAGGATCTGCGCTAAGGAATGCAATCCGGTAGTATTTTCAATACTGCATTTCTGGAGAGAGGGATTGGTGTCATTACCGCGAGATCCAACACAAATATGTTTGATCTTTCCATGGCGTGCATATTAGACAAGGAACTTGGGCAGCCTCTGGCGATTTAGTGTAGGATCTGCGCTAAGGAATGCAATCCGGTAGTATTTTCAATACCGGATTTTTTGGAGAGAGGGATTGGTGTCAATCCCGCGGGATCCAACACAGATATGTTTGATCTTTCCATGGCGTGCATATTGGACAAGGAACTTGGGCAGCCTCTGGCGATTTAGTGTAGGATCTGCGCTAAGGACTGCAATCCGGTAGTATTTTCAATACCGCATTTCTGGAGAGAGGCATTGGTGTCAATACCGCGGGATCCAACACAGATATGTTTGATCTTTCCAGGGCGCGCATATTGGACAAGGAACTTGGGCAGCCTCTGGCGATTTAGTGTAGGATCTGCGCTAAGGATTGCAATCCGGTAGTATTTTCAATACCGCATTTCTGGAGAGAGGGATTGGTGTCAATACCGCGGGATCCAACACAGATATGTTTGATCTTTCCAGGGCGCGCATATTGGACAAGGAAGCCTCTGGCGATTTAGTGTAGGATCTGCGCTAAGGATTGCAATTCGGTAGTATTTTCAATGCCGCATTTCCGGAGAGCGGTTTGGTGTCAATCCCGCGGGATCTAACACAGTTTTTAAAGATTTATCATACTAAATAATAAACGTCTATTTATTGAATTTAAATAAATCAACTTTAATGTTAAAATAGAAATCAACAATTAACAATATTTTAGCTGGCAAAATAACAAATAATTTAAAATGTCTAGCCTTCCTTAACTTGCGTTGCACTTTTACAGTTTCGTTTTAAATCTAATTCTAATTATTTAATAAATAATTAGATATGATAAGTATTCAATTTTTGATCACATTACATGCCTTACTGTAAATCACATCACCTTGAAAAATAATGTAACCAAGCAGTAAAAATATGTAAACTCGCGTGGTTCTAATGACCTGGGGACAGGATTTATTATCGGCTGCGCATTCCGCCCTTACCGCAGCCACCTAGCTCGGTAATCCTTCCGGGTATACAGGACCTACAGTTTAACGTGAAATCCGAACCACGGAAGCATTCTGACGTACTTCGAATTACGCAGCAAGCAGTGCAGGAGGTGATCGACGGGTTAAAAGGTAATAAGAATCCGCGCCGAGGCAGGGATTCGAATCAGGGAACTTTCGATCTCCAGTCAGACGTCTCAACCACTGAGACACCAGATCGCTCTCTACGCAGTCAAACTATAACTTTATTTGCAAATAATTAAAAAGGTGTTTTTTTTTCGTGTATTCAGTATTTTGTGTGTGTGTGTGTGTGTGTGTGTGCGTAAAACGTCGATAACGGCCAATTCCGCGCTGTGTGAAAAACACAATCGCCGGTACCAAGGCAGAAGTTTATCAACTTTTACCATGACGCTTATTTCGTCAGATCTTACGCCAATAACATGAGTTTCCAGATCAACACCAAAGCTTTGCAGCTTGCCCCCTCCCCCCCCCCCCCAAAAAAGAATCACAGTACATGTTTGACCGGTTCGCGACGCAATTGTCGCGGGAGTCAAGGGGTCAAACCTCCCGAGAATGATCAACACCCTGCCACTCAAAAAAATTGAAGGGATTACTTTATCCGCAATGGATAGTTCACCCCCTGATGAACCGAGTCGAGCACACCTGGCTCCGTTCGCAGTGACACCTTGGGGAAAGGTGCGCGGGACTCTGACTATAAAAACGGGTGTTAGTTTGTATGGACAGCGAACCGGCAGAGCGAAAGCGTCTCCAAGTTGCAAGTTGTGAGCTTGGGCAGTTAGTTCGCCTGAGCTCCCGGGGCCCTGCCGCATGCAAATTAGCGCTGCCAAGTGGCGACTGCGAGCACTTGGGACAGAGTTCAGCGGGGCCACAGCAGCGACTGCAACACCTACATGACGTTCACTCATTATTAAATGCGTCTTATGCGGCTGTGTCACAATGATCTGAATCAGGTAAACTCGTTTTCTTTTAAGGTCGTTTTTTACATTATGAGACAATAACAAGCGACCATAAACAAAATAGTGGTGTGTGTCATTTCCATTCTGAACTCCGCACTTCTCAAAGGTGTTGCATCACTAAAAATGAAATATACTGGGTGATTCAAAGCAACACCTTCAACGCTTACAAGGGACACCTTTGACCTCGAACGCTCTGAACCCCAAGAAAACATGCTTAGAATAACAACCGATCATAAACAAAACAGTGGTCTGTGTCATTTCCATGCACAATGTTGCATTCAACCTGAAGTAACATTTTAATAAAGAGAAACAAAGTAACAAGACATCAATACCATATGATGGAAATTATACGTAATTCAATGACGTCAGTGTATTATTAAATTTTCAATCAAAAGTGCCAAAAACTCTCTGCTTAAAGTACTTAATGTAGCGTAAAACAGGCATATAAAGCAGTACCACACACCTGATAGTGCTTATATTAATCCTCAAAGTGCAGATGCGGGATTTCGATGAAGTGGTTGAAACAAAGTTCAAGAGAACAATGTGCACACCTCACTAATGGCACGTTATCGCATTCCCGCAGTCCAATATCAAAAGCCACTCTAATTACATTTTCAAATGAAAATGTTGGTATGTCAATGTCATAATCTGGCTTTCGTCAAGCATATTGCAACATAGGTTTATACGTGGGTGGAGCAAATTGATTGTAAATCACAGAGCGAAATTTCATGATGAAATAACGATCATGTATCTTCACTTGTAGTTTAGCACATTGCAGTCTTACAAAATCAGTAATCCTTCTGATATAGAGCTTATATTGCCGAAAGAAGAAAACATGAAGAGGTTGACTATATTTTGTTGTTTTCGGAGGCAATACCTTCAGCATAACATCTTTGTTTACAAAAGCTGTATTTAAATGGGTACGATCTGTTTTTTCTGACCATGAATCATGCAACAGTAGGCACTTTTCATGGTTCTTTAATGGCGCTAGCTGAGAAGTGCGGAGTTCATAATGGAAATGACACACACCACTATTTTGTTTATGGCCGCTTGTTATTGTAAACATTTTTTCGTGCGGTTCCGAGCGTTGTTAGAATGTTGTGGTAAGAGGGGACCCATGCCCAGAAAATTGTATGGGAAATGTAGATCGTCGACGATTGAGAACGGTTTGGATATGGAGTTTCATAGTTAATAAAAAAGAGTAGAATTTGAAACGGGTTCAGAACTTTAACCATCTGATTCAGTGCAGAGGTTACATGATAGGTGCAGTCAAATTGTTGTCAAATATGTGTTTGTGTGTTCAGTATTCCATTCGTTCCATAAATTTATGGACAAGGTTCTCTAGAAATCTTTCAGCAGTATCATATGCCATAGGCATCATATCACCCCACAGAAACATAACACAAACTTCCCGTTTAGAACGCAAAAACTATGGGGGGATGTAGTGCATGCTGAAGACAGCTATCAGGCGCAGTTCGTCCGTCAACCTTACGCTGATGGATAATCGGTTGCATAAGTATTAGAAAACCAAAATTACAGAAACATTTCCATCACAACAACACAGCACCCACAGTGTGTTCATCCAGACAAGGAACTCTCTCGAAAGGTGATCAATTTGCCATTGTGTTTAATCACCCTGTATATCAGAGCACAAAGCTTCTCCATACTTGCTCCAGGTGAGGAAACGGTGTGGTAGCTATTATCAGGGAGAAACCAGTAATTACAGTAATAAAAGTAAATGTTTCATTATAGTACAGTGTAACACCGTAATGAACAGTATTAGTAACAGGCTGAACACACAGCTAACAGTCTCGAAAGTAGTCCCCCAGCTTATCCACAGCTCTTAACCAATCATGCGGAAGGCGTTGAACACATCCGGCTGGGCGTGATTCGGTAATATGAACCACCTGTCAGAGAAACGTCAATGTTTCCCCTTTGATTTCAAACCGCTTTCTGCACAACGGCTATTTTATTTTCGGAATAAGAACATTGTCACACGGACTGTATTGGGCGATCAAGGACATTGTTCTAACACTATCCATACCCATTAATGTAAGAAATACCTAACAGATATTGTTGTGACGGCTGTAGGCCTACATTGGCACCATCTATCGGTGGGATTTCACAGAGCCTTTCAAATTTATTCAATGAATATCCAGTGTTGCCACCTCTTGGTTGTAATTAATATCACTACCACGACTTATGTCATGACTTCCGGAAAGATTATATAAACATAAAATGAATTTTCCCTAACATATGCGGAAAGCAACTTACAGTCTTTTTCAGATTTCTGTTGCGGACACATTTCCATTTTCTGCTCCTTCACCCAAAAGACCGAATATTTCTTAATAAACGTTCGGCAACTTCTACTGCATCTTCGTAATAATCCATTTATAAATATTTGTATCGTTTTCGGAACAAGTAAAACTATATAATATTTATTTCCCGTTCACACGTAATTGTTAATGATCTAGATTAATAGGATATTTTATTTAATAAAATGCATAATCAAGTCCATATTAATGCATTTCATTTAATCATTTGATTTTTTAATATACAACGCAAAAGCAAATTTGGTGAAAATGTTTTAGTTATGGGATAGCAGGTTGTATAAATATGTATTAGAAATGAACCTGAAATGCGGATGTTTTATTTAAACTTTCATACACTTAGCGTTATAGATTTTTGGTTACTTACTTCACAGTGTCACAAACATAGATAAAAATTGGCAGTGGACGGTATAGCAAAGTTTCATAAAAGTGTAAACGTTACAAAACATTTGCAATATCTTATAGTTAGTACCAAACTGCATAAAACAGCTAACTATGGCTCTTATCTGATTAATTCACATGTTACGAGCAAGTTTCTTATATATAATTACGAAGTCTATATAATACTAGCGGCCCGGTACGTGCTTCGCTACGTATAAAGTGAAATAATAAAAAAAATTAATTGGAACATCAAATTCATTTATTCAAACAAAAAAATATTTTATTAATTGCTAGCTATTTTAAAACTTAATCCAAAACATTTGGATAAACAATATTTTTGTTTTTCCATTTTGAGCATGAATAAACAAACGGCTGGGGTACTGACTCTGGAACAGGCAACATAAAGTTGGCCATGTGAAAAACATGATTCCACCAAATTCACACCACAAACGTGAAGTGTTTGCCCTTGAGACTTGTTGATGGACATCGCAAATGATAAACGCACAGGATATTGTAATCGTTTGAACTCAAATGGCATATCAGTTGGAATCATAGGGATACGCGGTATCAAACAAACTTCTCCTTTTGATTTACCAGTTAAGATCGTAGCTTCAATCAAATTTGGCAATAACTTTTTCACTGCCAATCTGGTGCCATTACACAGTTTTGGTGGATTAATATTTCGCAATAATATAATCAAAGAACCAACTTTCAGATTCAAGCAATGCGGTGGCATACCAGCCAATTGCAATGAATTTAAAAATTCAAATGGTTAATTCATTGCCTCATCTTGATTCATAACACTGTCAATTGATTTATATGTCGTGACTACACCTGGCAGTTTCGCTTGAATTTGAAAATTAATGGCATTGATATGAATGTTCTTCGGTGGTAAAATCGCGCGTTCTCTCAACCAATCATGATTTCTGTAATTCTGAAGAATATTCGGAAAAACACATTCAATCAATTCATCTATCGATTGCGCAATTGAACAAAAATTGTTTGGTACAGCGATCAATCCGTTGGTACTGTCGATTTGTATTTTGCCATCACCAATTTCTAACAATTGTTTTGAAAACTCATGGGCAGCTGGATCATTTTGTAGGTGAATACGCATATTAATGTTCAGTGTCAATTTTTGTACATATCTCCAAAGAATTGATGACTTCAAACAGGCATTTTATTTCGTCAGCAAGAGTTGATCGAGGAATGACAGGCAATGTTTGACGAAAATCCCCTGACAGTAATATCAGAGCACCACCAAAAAGCTGTTGATTACCACGTAAATCTTGCATTGTTCGATTAAATGCTTCTAGTGATTTTTTATTCGCCATTGTACACTCATCCCATAAAATAATTGACGTTAATCGCAGAACTTTTGCATAGCACAATTTCTCGAAATATTGCAAGTTGGAGTTTCAATCACCTGTACATTCAATGGCAATTTTAATGCAGAATGTGCGGTCCGACCACCTTCTAATAATGTAGCAGCAATTCCCGAAGATGCAAGTGCCAATGCAATTTTCTGTTACGATCGAATAGTCGCTAAAATCAATGATATAACGAACGTTTTGCCTGTACCACCAGGTGCATCCAAGAAATATAATCCACCTGCATTTTTGGAAACGGCTTGCATGATTGTGTCATATACATTTTTTTGCTGAATATTCAATTTGGTTATATTCGATTGTACAAATAAACGCAACTCATTACAATTGAATTCCTGCTCACGTTGCAATTCACGATCAAACAAATCATGCATCTCACGATTTGGTGCGGTCATACCCAATTGTACTAATGCTTTATTTGCAATCGTTAGACACATATCTTCAATTATTATCAAAGTTTCGTTGTACATTTCCAAGGTAATCAACAAATCAGGATTTCTTGCATGATGACGCATACGAATTAAAATATCTTCTGCCATATATGTTTATATTTGTCCCATAATTCAAGTGGATTTGATGGCATACATGTTGATAATATAATGACAAATAGCATTCGTATTTGTTGTGGATGAGCTGAAGTAGATGCATCATGAAGTGTTGAATCCCAATGTGCATCATCCTCCAACAAATGCAAGAGTTGACATGCTTCACGATTTGTTTGACACAAATGACCGTTGACTGTTCTCAATTCTTGAAATGATTTTCGGCCATTGACGTTAACTAATAACAATCGCAAATAAAAACACTCAGCATTGTTTGGATGTACTGTATATATTCTCCCAATTGAGTCTGTTTAGAAAATGCCTGGATGCCCATCGACTGCTGTTCCTTGTTTACGTCTTTGAAATTTTTTCGAAGACACATCCCATGTGTAATACTGAGACACTTCAGAATATAACAAATTTATCGCAAATGTATCAGTTTCGCATAATTTGAAAAAAGCGGTCAACGTAGTCACTGGTGGTTGTGCTGCTCTTTCCAATACCTTTGCTTCATTAAAATAAACACGTTGGCCATTCTCAAGATGCACAGACAAGTGAACAACCACAGGATGTCTTTCGTGCATTGGAAACGACCTAATCCTCCAGACAGCTTCATTACTACTAATATAGCGCCCCATTTGATACTGAGCAATTTCATCATTTCTATTATCACCAGCAACACTGAAAACAGCCATATCGCTCCCTTTATTTACATACTTGCAAATATATTTAATGGATTTGACTGAATTACAATACTCCACATTTATAAGAGCATTGTATATTTTCGATAATAATGGACAATACGGAACCACCCAACGATTATCAACTTCAACGTCCTGGTTACGCATTCTAATGGTTGCCATTTTGCCATTATCATTGGGTGATCTACGTCGATACAATGGATATCCGTCATTGCCCGTTATTGAGACTGAAGTCAATTGCCTTGGGTATCGTTTCGAACACTTTCCATCAATCATACATGGCGAATTCATATTTAGTTCACCGCACAGACCATGTATCATGTTTTTAACGACAACGTGAAATAACTCAGGATTAACAGTTTGATCAGGAATTTCAGCTGATAAAACGTCATCGATTTGATCCGGAGTTATTTTATGTACCAGCCAAATTAATATATGTGCGTGCGGCAATCCCCTTTTTTGCCATTCGATGGAGTACATGTGGCAACACACCTCTCCAAAATATACATAATTTCACAATTAAATCCATAAGTGCTTTCAATTTTTGCCGAAAAACACATGCTGTAATGTCATGATGATCAGTTGTCAACTGTCCTTCAAATAAATTGTTTTTGATGTCATCCCACTGCGGATTACATGTAAATGTAATGAACAGATCTGGTTGACCGTATTTTCGTACATAAGACATTGCGTCTTGTGCATATTCGTTCATATGCCGTGGGCTACCAATATACAAAGATGGCAATATAGTTAAACCTCCGATGTCATTAACATTAGCATCATTCGCTATCGCATCTTGCAAATGAATATATTCTTCGGATCTTAATTTTGCTTGGTTGAAACGAATAAAATTAAGACGTTCAGTTTCTATTTTGGCATAGGGCCTACATATCAACGATGTACTGATGATATAGTTTACCACATCTCAAGATATAATTTTGTTCTTGTGGATGAACCATCAATCGATACGAATAAAAATTCATGGCACTAACTTTTTTCTGTACAGGTAGACCTGAAAATAAGTGTAAAATGTGACTTTAGAAAATTATACAAATGAAATGTCAACACAGTGAAAATAGGTCACTTATTTACCTGTTCGTGGATCAATCATTGGTATATTGATATGGTAGCCATCGTCACCTTTCCAATGCAATATTGGGTATTGTAATGCATCGTAACTACGATGAAGTTCCGAAACACGTTGCAATTGCTCATTTCTGCGATGAAGTAGAATATCACGGCGATTGAAACTGATCACCAAGAATTACAATTGCAACCCCATCAATTGTCGGTGCATTGAATTGCCTTGCATGCTCTCCAAAAGGTGTGTTCTATCAGCCCTTATTACGATTTTGTGATTATCAGCACAGGATAGGAAGGGATGGAGGATTGCATAAAACCAGTCTAAAGACTGACGACAGCAAAAAAAAAAAATTAAAAAAAAAAAAAAAAAATAAAAAAATAAAATAAAAAAAAAATAAAAAAAAAAATATCATATGGCATACGATCGAGAGCAATGCCGAATTGTATTGTTGAATATGACTCAAAAAGTGCTTCGACATTTGAGATGTCCCAAAAATAAATGATACAATGGTTCGGGTGGAGTTTCTAATGCTGGCAATCTCACTTTGCCATTAGCACAACACATGCTGGGCGTTTCACCTGGAAAGTTAGCCGCATCACAATGTGGACATATTGCGTCCGTCATTCCAATGTATCGGTACATACTATAATTAATCTGACTGTTGTAATTAAAAGCAGAACGCATCATTTCAGCCAAAACAGCATGACGTATTCGTGATCGCCGTGCAAGATTCACGTGATCGCCGTGCAAGAGTCAGTACAGGTACAGGGTCAACAGATCTATTTCGTGCATTACGTTTACGCTGCGATGCATTAGCTTGTGCGCGTTCATCTGCAGTCTGCGATCGTCTTAGTAATGCCACATCATTTGCATTACGCGTTCCACCGACCTATATTTGCTCTTCTGGCTCATGGCATTTTTCCTTCATATAAAAAGAATAAATCAAATTAAAAACAAATTGCTACATTAATAGTGGTGTATCAGTATTTATACATGTGCGTATATGTGTGTATGGAAATATGTATGACTGCATAGTTCAATGTATATAAAAATGTCATTAAATAATTCATTTTTAAATCGACGTGCTTCCATCTGTTACAAAAGAATAAAACACCCATATGCACACAATATGTTTACATACATGTAATTCAATTCAACAGTTCAAAACTTACCGTTTGTGTAAATGCGTTTGACAATTTAATTCAAATAAAACCTGTAAACGATGTGAAACACCGACGGCTCGCTAAAAAACTGAGAAAAGTACACGCACACATATACATAGTACATTTGAACAATTCAAGACTCACCGTTTGTATGAATGCACTCAACAATATGTTTAAAAATATAAACACAAAGCAATAATTATTGCTGACAATTTGCTTTAATCGAAGCATGTCCAAAATGAAATGACCACATGAATGACATAATAACATGCTTGCCTGTCAACACTGAAAAAAGTTTCAATTTGACAGCAAAATACCCATTAACAAAATGATCCGCCATTTATTGAATTCATTTGTTACAAAAAATGTGATAAATGAAGAACCGCTCGACCGATTTTGTGCAAACTTCACATAAACCATCTACTAAATAGTCCGAACAAAGCCTAAACATTTGGTTTGGATAGGTGAGCCCGTTCTTGAGTTATAAAATTACAACGAAAAGTGGCATTGATTTTTATATATATAGATATATATATAATGTATATAATTACGAAGTTTTTCTCGGCGTTGAGAATACAAATAATGCTCTCGAGAGCATTATTTGTAAGTTTCTTATAATTTTTCAATCATTAAGATTATGTTCGAGCGGTCTGATGATTCGTGGCTAAAGGTCCACGAGCAGAATCCGTTTTGCAGCATTAGAAACAACAGATTGGAGACAAGGAATGGGAAGAATTTAGGCCCTGCCTTATGGAAGAAAACTGCCTCAGGTTCATTTGAAGTTAATTCGGAATGCTTTAGTATAGCGAAAACTGTTTTTTGAATTGGGGTTATAACATGATTCTTTCAAAATGCCTAGTTCAACGTTATCTACTTTTTTTAATTTGTTTAGGGCTTTACGCCTCGTTGAAATCGATCTCATTAGAGGCGGTGGAGGACTGGCAGGAAGGAATTCGACCATGGCTTTTCTGAATAAACAATCCCGTCATTTGCTTGGAGTGATTTCCGAAAAAACCATTAAAAAAAAAAACGAACTCTGGATGCTTTAGGGATTTAAAACCCAAGTCTATTGAAATGCCAAACCCAAGCCTCACCTCTCATTCACCAGATTTGGTCGTGTGGTATGACATAGAGCCACATTCACGTGCGGTTTCTGGCCAACACAACAAGGCACGCATTACGCTGGCTTAGACACTCTGCAGAACAGGGGTCAGCGAATTAAAGTATTTCGGCGAATTCTGCATTCAAGCTGGAAGAAAGACTAAACACAATAGCTGTCACTATGAAAAGGCAGATTTACGACCATTCACTGCTCAGTATGGGGTCGGCCGCAGTTCTACGCCTTGACAGTGTTGACGGGTGAGATGTATATCGCGTGACCAATTGCAGATACGTGATAACGTCAAGACACGCCAAATTAGGGATTCTGTGTGTGCCCACTGCGGAACTAGGAAAAACGAGTGATCACGAAAGAAATACGACAGTTTCCGAACAAAATCCTCCAACCCCGTCATTGGACCAGAGAGTGCTTGGAGGGGCGAATGTTTTGCCAATAGTATTTTAATATATAGAATAGTTCTTTTTTTTTTTTTTGTATAATCTTGTTTCATGTCCGCCAATGAGGAGAGAGACAGGAACGTCTACATCGCCTAAAGGACCAGAGAAAATCGGCTGGAGTAGGAGAAGCGGCATCCCGAAGTTTTAAAAGGTGCTGCGAGATGCTCTTCGTGGTCTTTTGGTCTGACTGGTTCCTGTTCACTTGTGCTGGCGCACAAGAACGACCCAGAAAGCCGACAGCATATCATGCGATCGGTTGTGTCTGCATTTTGAGTCACAAGGTGACAAATAAATTCCGTGTGGGCGCGGAGTTTGCTGACTTCGCCAATGCCGGACAGACGGTAAAAGACAAACAATGCAGCAGTTAGTAATATTGTGTTTGCACTCTACCCAACATAACGCTCTGAGCGGAGAAGTCCGCACGGCATTATTTTGTTTTTTAACTTGATTCAGTAGTTTCTGTGATTGAAACGGACATTACCTTGTATAAAATAGTCTGATTACGTGTCTTGCCGAAGACTGTAAATTGTCATTTTTTATATATGAAAATCTGAACGGATATTTTGTCGTTTTGTATTGCTTAATTTTGTGGCCATTAATGTAGGGCAAAGGTGTTGTTTGTAAATAATTTTGATTGTGTATAATTATTAAATTTAAATCCACCTTATGTCTGTTGGCCTTCGTTCAGAGAATATATGGTCAGGTTATGACTTTTTCATGCTTATTAGTGATTATAAATCATTTTGATAACCCTTTTCAATCCATAATATAAATACTCATATGCTTTTGCTAAAATTAAAATAAATATTAACTACCATTCAGTACAGCGGTATACCGTACCCGCTTCAGTCGTTAAACGCCCACTCATCAGGTTAAACAGAGGAGTGCCAAAAAGAAAATTTCAGATTATCATATACTTAAGGTGTGTTAGTTAATTAGAAAGACTATTACATATGCATTAATAGAGTGTAAAGAAAGAAATGGCGCAAACATCACAAATAATATCTTCATAACTACAACTTCTTACTTGTCCAACGTAGATGGACAATAGCATTATGGAGTTAATGACACGTTACCGGCTATAGCTACAGTACTGCGGTCAATTAAACCACCAAATTACCTGTGTTCTTGATGCCTTGGAGCAGCTGTGAGTCAGGTGCTCTCCGTGACCAATTGCACTGTGCGCAATTACCGTATTGGAGTCTACGGTTAGACAGCTGCCTGCAAATGGCTAACAGCTGCATCTCGCCCAGCGATTAGCGTGTTAGCCCCGCCGTACGCCTTGTCTCACGCGAACTCACTCCTTTTCATATTCAGAGCGGTCGAACGCTATACACGACAGTGGATTGGAATGATTTCAAGGTCATTAATCGGAAAGACAAAAGTAGACTAATCATTGTTCTGAAGCAGCGCAGATCACTGATGTTTGTGTGTGGTAGTAACGTGGAATTTACCATCGTGCACAAAGATGGCTGAATGCCGGTAGCTGTGGGGGTGTGGGAGATATGGTGATTGAAATTAGACGATCAAGGACATATTCATATTTCGGCCAAAGACATGTGTGTCCTTATATTTCACTGTCCTGCCATAAATTCCCTGCGCACATCACTGATTTTAGTGGGTGGTATTAGCCTCTAGTCTTCCATCGTGCACTCTGGTGGTTTCATGTTGGTTGCTATCAATCAAAGTCCTTTAGAAATATGAAAGAAGTCGTGAGCACCAGCTAGTTATTAATAATTTTCTTGTAACGTCAGGGTGGCTGGTAACGACATAGCCAAAATTTGCTCTCATTAAGTCACTGCATTTTCGCTAAGTATTACTATGAGTTAGCGTCCAGGATACGTTTATAAAATATAACAACCTCTGCTTGAAAAAAACACTTTACTTAACATTACATAAAACTAGTTTCTTTAGCATCATTATTTTCTTTATTGTCATGTGTGACAAGAAGAAAATAATTAAAAAAAGAAATTGAAAATATCAGTTAAAATAGCAATAAGTAAAAATACTATAACACTGACATAGAAGGTGCATATCGTCTTTATCGTAATAGTTTTATTCGCAGTTTAGTCAAGGATTTATCAGCTGTCAACAAAGTAGGAAAACTGTCTCATTATGGATATGTTAGTGTATGCATCAATTGTGATTATTATGAAAGTTTGTATATTAATATTTTTTCGCACTGCGAGCATTACTGGAAATGAGAAAGTGTATCCCATGTTGGCTCTTCACTAGAACAAAATTAGGTAGAGCGTATTTGATTATTTCATAGGCAACAATTTTTTGTTATTCTTGATTATAATTTTAACATTTAAAGACTGTGGATCCCAGCTGTAATGTTTCGCAGTGTATTCTAATAAAGCTGATTTGTGTTAAAACGTTTTAAATAACTCATCTTCCTCAACCTTCCCATATTTAAATATTGTTTCCTTTCATACATAAATAAATTTATGCCAGCATAAATCACAGCAAACGAAGAAAATCAACAATCAAGCAAGAAGTGTTATCAATAACGAATACGATATGTATCATACGATCTAGAATTTTCCTGAAATTAAACTTTGTCTCAAGTGTTACTTGAGAACAATAAGTCATTAGGAACCAAACTCCCCAACTCAGTAAAGCTGGTCAACAAGTGTTGGACTGTTTATACATTTCATTTTGTCGAGCAGTAAAAATCAATCAACACAAAAATATAATGAGAACGGCAACAGAGAAAAGGAGCATAATAAAGGAGTTTTGGATCGCGGGTGTTTCGGGAAAACATTGACGAGAAGTGGAAACTGGGTGGGGTGAGTTGGCGGTAATTAGCGATCGATAACAGAGCGAGTAGGCAGCAGAGAGGAGAGAAGAGAGCCCTGCCAATAACGGAGGCCGCGTCATTTGGCAACGTACCCGTGACGGCAAAGGGACGGACAGGATGAAAAACTAATTACTGGACTGGTGCCGCACAGTGTTTTGTGTCCAGCAAACTGACTGACTGGCCGCCCGTCCCGCCTGCACGCGACCGGCTCGCACCATCTGTCTGTAACGTTACACCTACACCACCTACACCGAAAACCTGTCCGAACACAGACAAACGTGTCGGAAGACTGGGAGAGACAGAAAAAAAGTGCCTCACTCCGTATCTCTCCTGTAATAACTGTTGCTGAGGCTATATCGATCTTCTCGCTGGGTATAACTCATCCAGCGTTCATAACCAGTGTGCAAGTTGCAAATTACAGAAAGAAGTTTTATGGCGATGGCATTATTTTTATGAACACATTCGTTTCGTACCGTGGTAAAAGATAACGTAAGTGGTGTTTGCTTGCTGTCATTTACAATTATATCAGGAATAACGCTTCTTCAAACACCGGAAACGTTGCTGTATAGTGAGTACAGTACATAAACACATAAGCAAGTACAGTGCTAAATGGAATTGTTTACCGAACATTAGAGTGAATATTAATTACACTGTGTTTGTTTGCTGTCAGTTAATATTTATATCGCCGGCCTCGGTAGTGTAGGGGCTAGAGTGCTAGCTCCGCGTTCCGAAGGTCGCCGGTTCGAGTCCGGCCGAGGGCATGGGTGTTTAGTGTTGTGTCTGTGAATGTCATGACCGTGTTTTAGTGTCCTTGTGTCAATACTTGATAGCAACAAATCACATTGAGCTGGCTGTATGGCCCAGTAGCCGAATGCCATAAAAAAAATATATATATTTTATATCGGGAAGAACGCTTCTTCATACACCGGAAGCGTTGCTATATAGAGTAACAGCCCTCAAACCTAGACTTTAAATGAAAATTGTATTTTATGAAGCATTTGTAGCAAGTTTTTTTTTTTTTTTTTTTTTTTTTTTTTTTTTTTTTTTTTTTTTTTTTTTTTTTTTGCTGTCGTCAGTCTTTTGACTGGTTTGATGCAACGTCCACCCCTTCCTATCTTCTGCTAACCTCTTCATCTCTACATAACCCCTTACAACACACGTCCTCAATTATCTGATTCATATATTCTAATCTCTGTCTTCCTCTACAGTTCTTACCTTGGACTGTTCCCTCCACCAGCAAATTAACCATGTCTCAAAATATGACCTACCAGCCTGTCTCTTCTTTACGTAAGCTTCTTCCACAAACTTCTTGCCTCACCCATCATTTCCAAAACTTGTTCAATTCTTACTTTGACTGTCCATTTAGCAAGCTACAGTTTGATTGAAGATGATTTTGTATATTTTGTCTTGCAATTTACTGTAAATCGGTGTAAGTGAACTATATTTTGTGAAATAAAATTATGTAAATAATTTTTACTATCTTTAAGGACAGAACTATGCCAGAGACTTGCTTGAATGTTTGTAATTGCAAGTATTAGGTGAGCTACGATGTTTAAAGGACGATTTACTACAATTTAAATTGATTAATGTTAAGAATTTTGTGTTTTAAATATATTTAATTTTCATTTCTTACCATTTTGTAATGATTGTAAATGATTATGTATTAATTTTTATTGGTTTTAATATGTTTTTAATTGTTAAGTACTGTTAAAGTTCGAATTAGTAGGAAGTAAACAGCGGTTTCGCCCCCTATAATTATCTCGCCCTGCGGCCGCTTCCCCTATAATTAGGCGCCACCGCCCTGTAATTATCTACCTGGCTGCCGGCGCCGCTTACCGTCATTATCTTTGTAGGTCACGCGCCCCGCCCCCTGCGGCCGCTTCCCCTATAATTAGGCGCCACCGGCCTGTCATTATCTTTGTAGGTCACCCGCCCCGCCCCTGCAGGTGTGCAGGTCGCTTCCCCTCCTATATCCAGAACACCCATGCCGGTTCTGTATTAAATAGGTCACGCGCCGCGCCCCCTGCAGCCACGCCGGCGCCTCTCACCGTAATTATCTTTGTAGGTCACGCGCCCCGCCCCTGCAGCCACGCCGGCGCCTCTCACCGTAATTATCTTAGTAGGTCACGCGCCCCGCCCCTGCAGCCACGCCGGCGCCTCTCACCGTAATTATCTTTGTAGTTCACCCGCCCCGCCACTGCAGCCACGATGGCGCTGCTCACAGTCATTATCTTGGGGTGCAGGCCTCTATAAAAGAAGCGTCGTAACAGGAACTAAGCCAGTTGTATCTGAACTTACACAGAGACAATGTCTTCGCAAAGCATTGAAGATTTGCCTTCTCTCGATGACGTGAATCTGCAAGGTAATTATTTTTTCATACATTGCCAGTTTCAATTATTTATATTTTATTTATTTAACAAAATTTATATAGTCTTTTAAACTATGCTATCTTTTTTAGATTTACTGTCTGAAGGAGCCACTAGTGATGGAAGTCTGTTGGTTTTCGGCTCCAACGAATGGAATTGGGAATTATTTGATAAATATCTCAGTAAGTTTTTTTTTATTTCATTTAATTAACATAGCGTTTTATCCTATATTACCACTTAAACTTTTTTTTTTTTTTTTTTTACAGATACGCCATCTGAAGGACTAGAATTCGAGGGTATACCTACCACTAGTGTTTACGATGTACCCATACAAATGAATGGTAAGTTATTTATTTCATACATTCCTTGTAATTAGATGTCAGCTAGCTTTCTATCGTTTCATGAGTATAATTTTTCATTTAACAAAAATCCATGTACTGTTTTAACTTAATATTGAATATTTTTTTTTTCATAGATTTGCTGGAGTGTGATGAAATTAACGTGCCCAGTAAACGGAGGAGGGTTCATTCCATGCAACCAAATGGTAAGTCTCACTTTGATATTTTTTTTAATTATATTCCATGTAGCTAGGATGCCAGCTTAATTCTCATTGGTTTCAGGTACTTTTGAAGGCATGGATGATACTGATCCACCCAGGTTTTTGCAATTTGCAGAGCCAGCGAGTCATGAGACTTTATCTGGTGCAGGCTTGGAACAGGAATTAGCTGATTGTGAGTACATTATACTTTATATTTTTGTAATTACCTTTTTTCTTTACATCATGTTTTTTTTTTTTTTTAACCAATGCTTATTTTTTTTTTATAGATATGGCACAGTATGATGGTTTACCAACCACAAATGTTTATGACTGGGAACAAGACTTAATTAATAGTGAGTACAATACACATAAAAATTAATTTAACAAAAATGTGTTTAACGTTTTGACCTAAATTATCTTTCTTTTTTAATAGATTTTCCACGGTATGAGGAACCTAGGAGGACTCATTCCATACAACCGAATGGTACGTTTCACTTCGTTATTTATTCATACATTCCATGTAATTAGATGTCAGCTTTATTCTCATTGGTTTCTATCTTTGCAGAGCCGCCCGCAGCCATGAATGCCGCCGTCGTGTCCGGACCTGCTCCGCCCATGTGGAGACCTTGGGAAATGCAGGACTCAACCGATAGGCGAAACCCAACACCCGGACCTAGCAGGCAGGGCTCAGGAGTGGCAGGCCCTAGTAGCCGGGGCTCAGGAGTAGCAGGCCCTAGCAGGCAGGCCGCAGGAGTGGCAGGCCCTAGCAGGCAGCAGCAGCCAAATATATCATGTGCAGCAACGAGGGGTGAGTGTCCAGACGCAACGCGCTTAATCCTTGAAGATAGGCAGAGTGCTTTTAAAAATAGAATCTATACCGGAACCATTCAAAATTCTGAACATTTTATTGGACCAATTAACTTCATTGATGCATGTTATGATCTTTTGGCAAATAAAGTCCGCGAAATTGTTAGTTGCCGGTCCACCCCGGCTGTAAAGGTTCAGGTTGGGCTGGCAACATCTTTTGCAGTTCAGAAGGAGTTAAATATCGTTTCCGCAAATTTGTATTTTCTTACCAAAATGTGTGAAGTCACAACCAGCACTCACCTGCCTGATTGGTATAAGATCTGTGTGAAATCGGAGATCACGACTAAATTGGAAGAGTTTCAGGAGAGGGATTCTGGAAAAAACCCTCGAGAGATTAATTTCCCTCGACATAAACATTGCTCATTTTCAACCGTTCTATCGAGGGTCTTCCCATGTTGCTCTTCCAGTTGATATCCAAAGAAAACTGGCTATAGTCAACGTGCAAAACAATGATGAGTTATGTTTCCTTTGGACTCTCCTTGCAGCTCAAGTACAGGCGCCGCATAAACACGCATATAAAGTTAGATATTACAGAGAGGCATTCGCAAGCCATAAATTCGATTTCTCAGGTATTGAGTTTCCGGTAAAACTCGCAGATATTTCCAAATTCGAGAGGCAAAATCCAGGCATTTCAGTAATGTTTTTGGTCTGGATCTTATTAAAGGTAGGAATGAAGTTGTCGGGCCCTTACACTTAACTGCAGACAAACGCGATAACCACATTAACATGTTACTGCATACTGATAGCAGCTGGGAATTCCCATTACTGTTGGATTCGCAACTTATCGCGGCTAGTTAGATCTTCATTAAGTAACTACGAGCATGCTATGTACATATGCGACAGATGTCTGCAGCATTTTGGCAGCAAAGATCTTCTGTACCGTCACGAGATCGATTGCGCAAGGGCAGATCCAGTAAGAGTAGATTTGCCTGGCGATGACGATAAAACCTTAAAGTTTAAGGATTTTGCACACAAGCAGCGTAGTGCCCGTCGTCGTTTACGCGGATTTTGAAAGTTTATTAGAACCTTATGATTCATGCAGTCCCCCACCCAACGCCTCTCACTCAACCAATGTCCAGAAACACACCCCATTCGCTGCGGCATACCAGGTCGTTTGTGAATGCGTACCTAGTCTGTCACGATTCAACTCCTTCTCGGGCCCAAACCCCGAGAAATGGCTTGTGGAACAACTTGTCGAGCTTGCCGAGGAAGTTGATGAAATTTACAAGGAGTGTATTCCCCTTGTAATGACAGATGAGCAAGAAGCAAAGTTTATTGCTGCTACTGTATGCCACATCTGTGAGAAAGACATCGAACCGGGGACTGTTAAAGTTCGCGATCATTGTCATATCACAGGTAAATTTAGGGGGGCTGCACACAATGACTGCAATTTGCAGTTTAAGACTAAAAAGTTCATACCCATTTTCTTTCATAATTTGTCTGGGTATGACGCACACTTTATAGTTATGGGCATTATCCGACCTCGACGGCGATGGGATGGATGTACTTCCCATAAACAACTGAACGCTACATTTTCTTTTTCAAAAAAGGTTGAACGTACTTCAATTACGTTAAGGTTTCTGGACTCTTACCGATTTATGCAGGCCCATTAGACAAACTGGTTGATACCCTTGAGGACGGCGACATGGCATTACTAGTGCTCATTTTGACGACCCCGAGAAGTTTCAATTAGTTAAGCGGAAAGGAGTCTTCCCTTACGAATATATGGATTCGTGGGATAAACTCGACGAGGCCACGCTTCCCTCCAAAATCAAAATTTTATAGTTCGCTGTCGGAGTCTGAAATTTCAGATGCCGATTACGAGCACGCGACACAAGTGTGGCAGACTTTCCAGATCAATACTTTACGTGAATATGCAAGTCTGTACATGGAAACAGATGTGCTGGTTACTTGCAGATCTGTTTGAGAAATTTAGGAGTGTATGTTTGAGGAAATACACCTGGAGACCCTGCCCACTACTTTACATCCCAGGCCTTTCGTGGCAGGCCATGTTAAAGAGCACACATGTTGAATTGGACCTTCTGACCGATATCGACATGCTGCTCCTTTTCGAACGTGGAATACGCGGTGGTATTTGTCAATGCGTCCATAGGTACGCCAAGGCAAATAACAAGTACATGTCGGAGTACAACCGCGAGGCGCCAGACAATTTATCATGTATTTCGATGTAACAATTTGTACGGCTGGGCCATGTCCGAGTATCTACCCTCTGGTGGGTTTCAGTGGTTGTCGGCCGAGCAGATTGCGAGCATAGATTTTATGAGCGTTGCGTCTGATTCACCCAGGGGATTCGTGTTGGAGGTAGACCTTACGATTCCTCAGGACAAACACGACGTTCTAGCAGACCTACCGCCATGTCCAGAGCACAAAGCCCCAGTTGGTTCCACGCTCCCAAGTTGATGACCACACTGGAAGAACAAGGTACGGTACGTCCTCCATTACCGAGTCCTCCAGCAATGTGTAGATTTGGGGTTGCAAGTGAGTGAAATACATCGCGCGATTTCTTTCAACCAGTCACCGTGGTTGAAAGACTACATCTCTCTCAACACGGTTTCTCGTCGACAAGCTAACACAGATTTCGAGAGAGATTTCTATAAACTGATGAACAATTCCATTTTCGGCAAAACAATGGAGGATATTCGTAGACACCGCGACGTGAAATTGTGTACAGGTTGGCCGGGTCGCCGCGGTGCCCGCAAATACGTAGCATCACCCAGATTGAAACACATGACCGTTTTTCGTGAAGACTTTGTAGCTCTGGAAATGGCGAAAGTGCGGATCCTCTATAATAAACCTGTGTATGTCGGAATGTGTATTCTTGACCTTTCCAAAGTGAGGATGTATCGATTTCATTATGAATTCGCTATTCCTCGCTTTGGAAGCCCCAAGCTGCTTTATATGGACACGGACAGCTTCATTTATATGATGAACTGTGATCCATATGAAGTAATGCTCCACAACAAGGATGAGTTTGACACGTCTGGGTATAGCACCGACAACCCTTTCGGGATAGAGTCCCATAACGAAAAGGTGGTCGGTGTTATGAAGGACGAGGCGAACGGCATCCCTATTGTGGAGTTTGCTGGGTTACGATCGAAGATGTACACATTCCGGCTAGAGTCGGGTCAAACCTCTAGACGGGCTAAGGGTTTGGCTCGCTCCGTCACACGCAAGCTGCAGATGGAAGACTATGTAAATTGCCTTCATGGAGCCACGCCAAAATTCCATCTGCAGCGAAGAATAGGCTCCTCCCTCCATATTGTGAATACACAACAAATATCCAAACTGGGTCTGTCTAGGACGGATAATAAGCGGTATATTTTCCCCGACGGCATAGAGACCCTACCGTGGGGGCACAAGTGTGTTCCTGATTCTGTAAATAATGAGTGAATGTTTGTAAATATTGTTTGAGTGAAGATAAAATATACCGTTTATCCGTGTATATACATAGTGCACTGTATAGACTGCTGCAAAAATTGTAAATAGATGTGTTGTACATATATATATATAAATGTAAATGCGGTGCACTATTGTTTTGTGCTTAGACCGCTGGTGTAAATAATTTTTTAAAAAAACTTTGTGTGTTGTATAGAGAGAGAAACTTAAATGCAGTGCACTATTGGTTTATATCGAGTCATTTGTATATGTGTACAGAAAATCAATAAGCTGTGCATAGCCCGAAAACACTGTTAAACTATAAGTTTGTTGAGCGAAATGCTCTGTAAGTTTGTCTAAATATTGTGAAAAATCCGTATATTGCAGATATGATCTGAAATTGTAAAAAATTATAAAGTTTGCTAAATATAGAGAAATAAATTGGTTGCTGCTGTGTTCTAGGAGTATCATTACGATTTATATAAATAAAAAAAAATTTGTAGATATATATGTTTATTAAAAAGAAATATTGTACATTATTTTTTATGCATGTGAAAAGTATAAATAAAAAAAAACACATTGTACATGATTCACTTTGTTTTATTTTTTACCCACCATCCATTAAAAAATCCTTTATCAACTTATTTTTCATGAGTCCTTCATCACTTACTAGTCTTAAGACCCCAATCGTAATAGACACCAATACACGATAAGACATAAATTTTGCCGGATATAAGTACTAAGTATGTGCCACTTTCCACGAATTTTATTAAAAAGTGTGAAAATGTGCAAAATAGATAAAAAAAATAATGAAAATCTGACCAGTCAAAGAAATAGAACAAAGTATCGAACATTACAGGGAGCAAGAGAGAAGCATAATTTCGTGAAAAATATTCAGTAAGAAGCATGAAAATCCTATAAATTCCCTTAAATTTCATGAAAATCGGTAAAAAAAATGATTAAAATACGTAAAATATTGCCAAAATTACGTAATTTCCTTCCAAAACAAGATGTCGTTGGTTGACATGACAATTACACCTGCGTGCACCACAGAGTGCAGTGCACAACTATATCATGTGTTTTCATTACTACACCTGGCTACAGAAAAGTGTCATATATGTACAAAAAATGTATGTTTCCGCTATAGCGACAGTTCCCCAGACAAACCTTCCGGCCCCTCCAACACACACACATCACATTACCGTCAGGGAGTGCAAAGGATGAAAACTACAGATGTTATCGATCAAAGGCGCTAAGGTTAGTAAAACTATGTGATGAGTATTCAAAACGCATACAATCTTCCAATCATGATAGGGTGAGCAAAGGATGAAAGCAAAATATGTGTGCATCACAGAACTGAATGTATTCGATCAAAGGTGCTGACATAACGTATCAGACACATTAACGCACACACAAGTCATAATAAAACCACTATCATGAAGGTGGAATAAGTTAGCGTAAGTTCAGGTTAATTCTTATTTTTGATAAAATTGGGAGTGCATGAGAAGCGATAACTTTATATATGTAATGAGGGTGGGATGCACTAGAGATTAACACATAAGCTAAGACATAACATGCTGGGCCTGCCTTATGAAGGAATGAGGTGGGATAAGTTATTGCAAGCTCAAGTTAACCCTTATTTTTTCATAAATTGAGACCGCGTGTGATGGGAAATAGCGGTAACGAGGGTGCGATGCACTAGAGGTTAACCACAGTTTTGGGTTAAGAAAACATGACACCCTTGCACTAATTGAGGTTATTGAGATTAACCCCAGTCTTGGGCTAAAAAACCATGAAACCCTTACAGTAATTGAGGTTATTGTAGATAATTTAGGTTAGGCGGGCCAGCATGTTACGTGTTAGCTTAGGTTAACGCGCGAGCGCGTTAACCTAAGCTAACACATTGTAACATGCTGAGCCCGCCTAACCTAAATTATCTACAATAACCTCAATTACTGTAAGGGTTTCATGGTTTTTTAGCCCAAGACTGGGGTTAATCTCAATAACCTCAATTAGTGCAAGGGTGTCATGTTTTCTTAACCCAAAACTGTGGTTAACCTCTAGTGCATCGCACCCTCGTTACCGCTATTTCCCATCACACGCGGTCTCAATTTATGAAAAAATAAGGGTTAACTTGAGCTTGCAATAACTTATCCCACCTCATTCCTTCATAAGGCAGGCCCAGCATGTTATGTCTTAGCTTATGTGTTAATCTCTAGTGCATCCCACCCTCATTATATATAAAGTTATCGCTTCTCATGCACTCCCAATTTTATCAAAAATAAGAATTAACCTGAACTTACGCTAACTTATTCCACCTTCATGATAGTGGTTTTATTATGACTTGTGTGTGCGTTAATGTGTCTGATACGTTATGTCAGCACCTTTGATCGAATACATTCAGTTCTGTGATGCACACATATTTTGCTTTCATCCTTTGCTCACCCTATCATGATTGGAAGATTGTATGCGTTTTGAATACTCATCACATAGTTTTACTAACCTTAGCGCCTTTGATCGATAACATCTGTAGTTTTCATCCTTTGCACTCCCTGACGGTAATGTGATGTGTGTGTTGGATGGGGCCGTGAAGGTTTGTCTGGGGAACTTCGCTATAGCGGAAACATACATTTTTGTACATATATGACACTTTTCTGTAGCCAGGTGTAGTAATGAAAAACACATGATATAGTTGTGCACTGCACTCTGTGGTGCACGCAGGTGTAATTGTCATGTCAACCAACGACATCTTGTTTTGGAAGGAAATTACGTAATTTTGGCAATATTTTACGTATTTTAATCATTTTTTACCGATTTTCATGAAATTTAAGGGAATTTATAGGATTTTCATGCTTCTTACTGAAACTGTATATTTTTCACGAAATTATGCTTCTCTCTTGCTCCCTGTAATGTTCGATACTTTGTTCTATTTCTTTGACTGGTCGATTTTCATTATTTTTTATCTATTTTGCACATTTTCACACTTTTTAATAAAATTCGTGGAAAGTGGCACATACTTAGTACTTATATCCGGCAAAATTTATGTCTTATCGTGTATTGGTGTCTATTACGATTGGGGTCTTAAGACTAGTAAGTGATGAAGGACTCATGAAAAATAAGTTGATAAAGGATTTTTTAATGGATGGTGGGTAAAAATAAAACAAAGTGAATCATGTACAATGTTTTTATTTATTTATTTATACTTTTCACATGCATAAAAAATAATGTACAATATTTCTTTTTAATAAACATATATATCTACAATATTTTTTTTTATTTATATAAATCGTAATGATACTCCTAGAACACAGCAGCAACCAATTTATTTCTCTATATTTAGCAAACTTTATAATTTTTTACAATTTACAGATCATATCTGCAATATACGGATTTTTCACAATATTTAGACAAACTTACAGAGCATTTCGCTCAACAAACTTATAGTTTAACAGTGTTTTCGGGCTATGCACAGCTTATTGATTTTCTGTACACATATACAAATGACTCGATATAAACCAATAGTGCACTGCATTTAAGTTTCTCTCTCTATACAACACACAAAGTTTTTTATAAAAAAAATTATTTACACCAGCGGTCTAAGCACAAAAACAATAGTGCACCGCATTTATATATATATCTATTTACAATTTTTGCAGCAGTCTATACAGTGCACTATGTATATACACGGATAAACGGTATATTTTATCTTCACTCAAACAATATTTACAAACATTCACTCATTATTTACAGAATCAGGAACACACTTGTGCCCCCACGGTAGGGTCTCTATGCCGTCGGGGAAAATATACCGCTTATTATCCGTCCTAGACAGACCCAGTTTGGATATTTGTTGTGTATTCACAATATGGAGGGAGGAGCCTATTCTTCGCTGCAGATGGAATTTTGGCGTGGCTCCATGAAGGCAATTTACATAGTCTTCCATCTGCAGCTTGCGTGTGACGGAGCGAGCCAAACCCTTAGCCCGTCTAGAGGTTTGACCCGACTCTAGCCGGAATGTGTACATCTTCGATCGTAACCCAGCAAACTCCACAATAGGGATGCCGTTCGCCTCGTCCTTCATAACACCGACCACCTTTTCGTTATGGGACTCTATCCCGAAAGGGTTGTCGGTGCTATACCCAGACGTGTCAAACTCATCCTTGTTGTGGAGCATTACTTCATATGGATCACAGTTCATCATATAAATGAAGCTGTCCGTGTCCATATAAAGCAGCTTGGGGCTTCCAAAGCGAGGAATAGCGAATTCATAATGAAATCGATACATCCTCACTTTGGAAAGGTCAAGAATACACATTCCGACATACACAGGTTTATTATAGAGGATCCGCACTTTCGCCATTTCCAGAGCTACAAAGTCTTCACGAAAAACGGTCATGTGTTTCAATCTGGGTGATGCTACGTATTTGCGGGCACCGCGGCGACCCGGCCAACCTGTACACAATTTCACGTCGCGGTGTCTACGAATATCCTCCATTGTTTTGCCGAAAATGGAATTGTTCATCAGTTTATAGAAATCTCTCTCGAAATCTGTGTTAGCTTGTCGACGAGAAACCGTGTTGAGAGAGATGTAGTCTTTCAACCACGGTGACTGGTTGAAAGAAATCGCGCGATGTATTTTACTCACTTGCAACCCCAAATCTACACATTGCTGGAGGACTCGGTAATGGAGGACGTACCGTACCTTGTTCTCCAGTGTGGTCATCAACTTGGGGAGCGTGGAACCAACTGGGGCTTTGTGCTCTGGACATGGCGGTAGGTCTGCTAGAACGTCGTGTTTGTCCTGAGGAATCGTAAGGTCTACCTCCAACACGAATCCCCTGGGTGAATCAGACGCAACGCTCATAAAATCTATGCTCGCAATCTGCTCGGCCGACAACCACTGAAACCCACCAGAGGGTAGATACTCGGACATGGCCCAGCCGTACAAATTGTTAACATCGAAATACATGATAAAATTGTCTGGCGCCTCGCGGTTGTACTCCGACATGTACTTGTTATTTGCCTTGGCGTACCTATGGACGCATTGACAAATACCACCGCGTATTCCACGTTCGAAAAGGAGCAGCATGTCGATATCGGTCAGAAGGTCCAATTCAACACGTGTGCTCTTTAACATGGCCTGCCACGAAAGGCCTGGGGATGTAAAGTAGTGGGCAGGGTCCAGGGTGTATTTCCTCAAACATACACTCCTAAATTTCTCAAACAGATCTGCAAGTAACCGCACATCTGTTTCCATGTACAGACTTGCATATTCACGTAAAGTATTGATCTGGAAAGTCTGCCACACTTGTGTCGCGTGCTCGTAATCGGCATCTGAAATTTCAGACTCCGACAGCGAACTATAAAATTTTGATTTTGGAGGAAGCGTGGCCTCGTCGAGTTTATCCCACGAATCCATATATTCGTAAGGGAAGACTCCTTTCCGCTTAACTAATTGAAACTTCTCGGGGTCGTCAAAATGAGCACTAGTAATGCCCATGTCGCCGTCCTCAAGGGTATCAACCAGTTTGTCTAATGGGGCCTGCATAAATCGGTAAGAGTCCAGAAACCTTAACGTAATTGAAGTACGTTCAACCTTTTTTGAAAAAGAAATGTAGCGTTCAGTGTTTATGGGAAGTACATCCATCCCATCGCCGTCGAGGTCGGATAATGCCATAACTATAAAGTGTGCGTCATACCCAGACAAATTATGAAAGAAAATGGGTATGAACTTTTTAGTCTTAAACTGCAAATTGCAGTCATTGTGTGCAGCCCCCCTAAATTTACCTGTGATATGACAATGATCGCGAACTTTAACAGTCCCCGGTTCGATGTCTTTCTCACAGATGTGGCATACAGTAGCAGCAGCAAACTTTGCTTCTTGCTCATCTGTCATTACAAGGGGAATACACTCCTTGTAAATTTCATCAACTTCCTCGGCAAGCTCGACAAGTTGTTCCACAAGCCATTTCTCGGGGTTTGGGCCCGAGAAGGAGTTGAATCGTGACAGACTAGGTACGCATTCACAAACGACCTGGTATGCCGCAGCGAATGGGGTGTGTTTCTGGACATTGGTTGAGTGAGAGGCGTTGGGTGGGGGACTGCATGAATCATAAGGTTCTAATAAACTTTCAAAATCCGCGTAAACGACGACGGGCACACGCTGCTTGTGTGCAAAATCCTTAAACTTTAAGGTTTTATCGTCATCGGGCAAATCTACTCTTACTGGATCTGCCCTTGCGCAATCGATCTCGTGACGGTACAGAAGATCTTTGCTGCCAAATGCTGCAGACATCTGTCGCATATGTACATAGCATGCTCGTAGTTACTTAATGAAGATCTAACTAGCCGCGATAAGTTGCGAATCCAACAGTAATGGAATTCCCGCTGCTATCAGTATGCAGTAACATGTTAATGTGGTTATCGCGTTTGTCTGCAGTTAAGTGTAAGGGCCCGACAACTTCATTCCTACCTTTAATAAGATCCAGACCAAAAACATTTACTGAAATGCCTGGATTTTGCCTCTCGAATTTGGAAATATCTGCGAGTTTTACCGGAAACTCAATACCTGAGAAATCGAATTTATGGCTTGCGAATGCCTCTCTGTAATATCTAACTTTATATGCGTGTTTATGCGGCGCCTGTACTTGAGCTGCAAGGAGAGTCCAAAGGAAACATAACTCATCATTGTTTTGCACGTTGACTATAGCCAGTTTTCTTTGGATATCAACTGGAAGAGCAACATGGGAAGACCCTCGATAGAACGGTTGAAAATGAGCAATGTTTATGTCGAGGGGAAATTAATCTCTCGAGGGTTTTTCCAGAATCCCTCTCCTGAAACTCTTCCAATTTAGTCGTGATCTCCGATTTCACACAGATCTTATACCAATCAGGCAGGTGAGTGCTGGTTGTGACTTCACACATTTTGGTAAGAAAATACAAATTTGCGGAAACGATATTTAACTCCTTCTGAACTGCAAAAGATGTTGCCAGCCCAACCTGAACCTTTACAGCCGGGGTGGACCGGCAACTAACAATTTCGCGGACTTTATTTGCCAAAAGATCATAACATGCATCAATGAAGTTAATTGGTCCAATAAAATTTTTCAGAATTTTGAATGGTTCCGGTATAGATTCTATTTTTAAAAGCACTCTGCCTATCTTCAAGGATTAAGCGCGTTGCGTCTGGACACTCACCCCTCGTTGCTGCACATGATATATTTGGCTGCTGCTGCCTGCTAGGGCCTGCCACTCCTGCGGCCTGCCTGCTAGGGCCTGCTACTCCTGAGCCCCGGCTACTAGGGCCTGCCACTCCTGAGCCCTGCCTGCTAGGTCCGGGTGTTGGGTTTCGCCTATCGGTTGAGTCCTGCATTTCCAAGGTCTCCACATGGGCGGAGCAGGTCCGGACACGACGGCGGCATTCATGGCTGCGGGCGGCTCTGCAAAGATAGAAACCAATGAGAATAAAGCTGACATCTAATTACATGGAATGTATGAATAAATAACGAAGTGAAACGTACCATTCGGTTGTATGGAATGAGTCCTCCTAGGTTCCTCATACCGTGGAAAATCTATAAAAAAAAAAGATAATTTAGGTCAAAACGTTAAACACATTTTTTTAAATTAATTTTTATGTGTATTGTACTCACTATTAATTAAGTCTTGTTCCCAGTCATAAACATTTGTGGTTGGTAAACCATCATACTGTGCCATACCTATAAAAAAAAAAATAAGCATTGGTTAAAAAAAAAAAAAAACATGATGTAAAGGAAAAAGGTAATTACAAAAAAATATAAAGTATAATGTACTCACAATCAGCTAATTCCTGTTCCAAGCCTGCACCAGATAAAGTCTCATGACTCGCTGGCTCTGCAAATTGCAAAAACTGGGTGGATCAGTATCATCCATGCCTTCAAAAGTACCTGAAACCAATGAGAATTAAGCTGGCATCCTAGCTACATGGAATATAATTAAAAAAATATCAAAGTGAGACTTACCATTTGGTTGCATGGAATGAACCCTCCTCCGTTTACTGGGCACGTTAATTTCATCACACTCCAGCAAATCTATGAAAAAAAAAAATTCAATATTAAGTTAAAACAGTACATGGATTTTTGTTAAATGAAAAATTATACTCATGAAACGATAGAAAGCTATCAGAATAGCTGACATCTAATTACAAGGAATGTATAGAAATAAATAACTTACCATTCATTTGTATGGGTACATCGTAAACACTAGTGGTAGGTATACCCTCGAATTCTAGTCCTTCAGGTGGCGTATCTGTAAAAAAAAAAAAAAAAAAAAAAAAAAAAAAAAAAAAAAAAAAAAGTTTAAGTGGTAATATAGGATAAAACGCTATGTTAATTAAATGAAATAAAAAAAAAACTTACTGAGATATTTATCAAATAATTCCCAATTCCATTCGTTGGAGCCGAAAACCAACAGACTTCCATCACTAGTGGCTCCTTCAGACAGTAAATCTAAAAAAAAAGATAGCATAGTTAAAAGACTATATAAATTTTGTTAAATAAATAAAATATAAATAATTGAAACTGGCAATGTATGAAAAAATAATTACCTTGCAGATTCACGTCATCGAGAGAAGGCAAATCTTCAATGCTTTGCGAAGACATTGTCTCTGTGTAAGTTCAGATACAACTGGCTTAGTTTCCTGTTACGACGCCTTCTTTTATAGAGGCCTGCACCCCAAGATAATGACTGTGAGCAGCGCCATCGTGGCTGCAGTGGCGGGGCGGGTGAACTACAAAGATAATTACGGTGAGAGGCGCCGGCGTGGCTGCAGGGGCGGGGCGCGTGACCTACTAAGATAATTACGGTGAGAGGCGCCGGCGTGGCTGCAGGGGGCGGGGCGCGTGACCTACAAAGATAATTACGGTGAGAGGCGCCGGCGTGGCTGCAGGGGCGCGGCGCGTGACCTATTTAATACAGAACCGGCATGGGTGTTCTGGATATAGGAGGGGAAGCGACCTGCACACCTGCAGGGGCGGGGCGGGTGACCTACAAAGATAATGACAGGCCGGTGGCGCCTAATTATAGGGGAAGTGGCCGCAGGGGGCGGGGCGCGTGACCTTGACGGTAAGCGGCGCCGGCAGCCAGGTAGATAATTACAGGGCGGTGGCGCCTAATTATAGGGGAAGCGGCCGCAGGGCGAGATAATTATAGGGGGCGAAACCGCTGTTTACTTCCTACTCACGCCAAAGGCAAATTGGTGCTGTGTTATTGTCATCTTCTCTTAACCTAATGTCTCTGCAAATTGCCGCATGAACATGCTTAGTAATGCAAAACACGAGATTACAATTCATCGTAATTCGTAGCACACAGCACAAATTTGCAGTCTGTCTCCCGTTTAATTGACTATTGTTTGCTTCGTTTGCCCGTCCGACATGTCTGTGGAATGGTGGGTGGATTGTGCTGGGAACGTTATTCGGATAATAGGGTTAAGTCTCTCGTTATAGGTCCACTAATAGCCTAGTCATTCTGGGCTCTCGTTGGTAATTGACGCTTGACGCTTCAACGCCGTTCGAGATTAAATGGCCTTTGTGCTAGTTTACGTAATTGAAATATATTATGGATTATTTCAGATCCACACGGTTCATTACCTCTGCTTTCATTTACATCAATAATTTAAACCTAACAATTAATACTGGTTCGTATAGTCGTAACTTTCAGATACATCCTGCAGTAAGATTAATGTCAAATAGATGATCCGTGCCATAATATCGCGAATAAAATACGATGATTAGGGAGATTGGTGATTTGTATCAATTGTTTATTTGTTTAGTGTAATAGATACACAACAAAATAGTTAAAACATATTACAAAACAATTAGGAAAAATCTTTTGGACGCGTAAAACAAATGTATGACAAACTGTCGCTGATTTTAAACGAATATAACTATAATTAACAAAATACACACAGCATATCCAAATTTCTTTGATATGTGAAGTTTCTATCATAACCCGTGATAAAAA
>JARYHS010008046.1:0-11000 GCA_031002005.1 Vandiemenella viatica
TCACAGATATAGTGGTATTCCTTTACATGTCGTGTGAAGTGCTGTTCCAGACCGACATGTAAAGGAATACCACTATATCTGTGAGTACAGTGTGTACATATGTATATACATATTTATTAAGAGTTACATTGTATGTAATTATTGTAACAACACATGTAAAAACACTTTACAGCCACTGAAGATGCCCTACACCACAAGGGCGAAACGCGTCTGGGGAATTAATAAAAAAACAAAAATCACCAAACCAGTTGTTTTCGACAGATTTATTTACAAAATTATTGTTCAGGAACTGCGGGAAGATGGCCTATTACCATATTAATATGGCTTATCATCTTGTCTCTTGTTTTCTGTAAATCGTTCCAGAAACTTCGTTCCTAGAAAACTCTTCTGAATACTTGGTCATTATTGACATAATCCATCCTGCTTATCTTGAGCATTCGCTTGTAACACCAGACCTCATATGTTTCCAATCGTTTCCTTCCCGCCATCCCTGTAGTCCATGATTCACTTTTTTATCATTTTTTTTACTTATGGTATTACGCCTCGTCAACGTCGAGTCATTAGATGCGGGATTGGATTGGAGAGAGACAAGGAACGGGAATTAATTCAGCCATTACCTTTTAAAGGAAGCATCCCGGCATTTGCCTGGAGTGATTTGGGGAAACCACGGAAAACCCAAATCTGGATTGGCGGACGGGGATTCGAATCTAATTCACTTCCATATAGGAGTAGGCACCAGACATAAGTTTTTAGTTGAAATAAAAGTCAAAAGTTTCTTTAATTTGTTAAAAGCATCTTAAGCTTGGTTGATTCTTTTCCGTCTTATGTGACTATATCACCCAGGTATCTCAATACTTGTTCGATTAACTGTTTGTCTAATTTTAACAGTATTTGTTTCTGAATGTCCCTCCCGGAAATTAATACTTTAATCTTTTCCTTTTTTATTTTCACTTAATTCAACCATAATATCATTAATTTTACAAAGGGAGAACGTTTTCCAGTTAACTGATGAGTTTAACCATGATGTTTCCCCCCGACACCAAAATAGATAAAATTCAGATTCCTTCTACTACAAAGTTTTTAAGCAGAAGTTGCGAACTGAATTAAACAGAAGGGGAGAAAGGTGTAGGGGATCCTAGTTTGGAGCAAAGTAGCGGCGTTCCTTGGTGGATGCGGAAGGAAGCGTTACAAAGGCTGGAAGTGCGTCCTCTCGAGTTGGTATCGACCTCTGAGGAGTATCACTTGGAGGGGGATCAACGCCAGTGGAAGAGGCAGGAAAAGAGGATCATACGAAGAGTGACTGTTCCCACCGTAGAGGACTGCTAAAGGAAAGGCTCTAACATCTAGAATCAATCCTTCCTTCTTTTTTCTGCAACTAAACCAACGTATAATTGTTCAAAGTGTCTTATAAACAAGCGGTAAGGTGTCTTAGTACTAGAGATTGTAAAGCCGCTAGTTCAAGCTCCATAAGAAGAAATATGTAAATAATCAACTTCAGGTGAATATAAAAATTGTAATGCAGTCATAACTTAACTTTCTTTAATAGGCCTCGGGATATAATACACGAATTATAAAACAGTAGCCGTGGAGATATAAAAGCTATTAATCAAATACCCTCAAATTCAATTACTTTCAATTTACTGCGTCCATAAAAATAATTTTCCACTTGTTTAGGAATGGTGGACTACTTTAACAGCTTCAAAATAGTTGCAGTCTTTAAATTTATTTACGTTCACCAGGCATGCTTCCTTCAAAAGGCCATGGCCGAATTCCTTCCCATTCCTTGCCCCCATCCTTTCCCGTCTCTAAAGACCTCACTGTTAGAGAGACGTTAGGCAGATAAATATATATATATATAGTATCACTGAAGCTTGGTATTCAACCCGAAATATGGTTGGACCCTTTCCAAGGAGGTTTGCCTGTTATTTGAGGTAATCCCACGGGTGAAGTGGAAGGTTTCTGGCGTACTTCACATTACATAGTTAGCTGTGCCAGAGGTGAAAGTCGGGTTAAGAACCAATGACAATCATTGTGCCACCAGATCTTACCATTGAAGAAACCAGAGGAAAATGTTTTAAAAGAAAAAAATACCATTATCTGTAAAAATAAAATAAAATATGTGGTAGAAATACACCTCTTAGATTCATGTTAGAAGAGTAAATTTTAAAAAATAAAAATAATAATAAAAAAATTCAAGATCAAACGAGTCATATAACAATTTGCTGAAGAAATGAAATCAGTAGCTGTGAACATCAACTGAGAAATTACAGCCAGCAACACCATAAATATCGCAGCAATATCAAACATTATAAAAAATTTCTAGTTCAAAAAATAAAGATATTACAAAGAATTTGAATCCTTGGAAGTTCGTGTGGCACCACATCTCAGTGCAAAATTCGGACGTTGCAGAGGACGCGCTGTGACCTTCTGAGATGTTTTCCGCACACTCTACTAAAAATAACGTCAGTCTTTCATACTATGATGCAGCGCCACGCGGGCAGCGTAGAAACTACAGACTGCGCCTGCGGAAACCTTCAACTTCGTCTGCAAATTAGTTTATGAATGCAACCTTCGTAGGTACTAACCTAACCTTCAGCAAACTGCCAAGTCATAATTTTTACCTGCGATGTCTTGTTTAGATATTTATCGATAAAATCAATGTTAATATGTGGGAATATCGTAACAAACATTCGTAATACAAGTCTTTGTTTGTGAAGTTAAATAACTGGTAATCGTTAAATCTTTCAGATCGTATGAAGAGCTTTATTTCACCCCTGGGCACAAAGTATCCAACTACAAGAAATAGAAAAGAAGGGGCGGTGACACAGAATAGGTATATTATTGGATACGAGAGAGCACACAGACTTCTAAATGTTAAAAACAAAACAGAAAATTATAGGTGTTTAACATGTACACT
Source organism: Vandiemenella viatica (assembly GCA_031002005.1). Lineage (NCBI taxonomy): Eukaryota > Metazoa > Arthropoda > Insecta > Orthoptera > Morabidae > Vandiemenella > Vandiemenella viatica. The sequence continues at coordinate 2,918 of JARYHS010008046.1, forward strand.
GACTGTGAATAAATGTTGCTTTCAATCAGTCAATCTATTTAGAAGCATAAACCAGATAAAACAGAAAGTGTAAGACAGTAAGGCCTTCAAGTTTTAATGATGATAACCAACAAGAAATTTCTGAAAATCTTATAAGAAGCTTTCAGTGGCTTATGTTTAGAAATTAGTAATTGGAAAATGATTGAGTTGAACCTACCTCACCCGAATTACTCACCCAGTCGATATTCAAGAGGCAAAAGGAATACTCATAAATCAACAGTATTTCCTGTAACCGCCGCTATCTCACACACTCGTGCGAGATCTTTTGTGTCCAGTCCTGGCATGGCGCCAACAGTTTAAGAGTTAATGGCGGTTGGGGCCTCAGATCACTAGTGCAGAAACAATACTTGTCGTAAAATACTTATGAGCGGCAAACATCAAAAGCATTACGAAATGCAAACTCATTCCTACAAAACCAAGCTTCCAATAAATAAAAAATAATGACTGCTATTGAATTAATTATAAGAAGCAGAGCGCCATTTTATGCAATGTTAAAAATCGTATATAGTTTATGGACAACAAAAATTTCCTTATTAATTTAACTTAGAAAAATGTCTGTGTAGTATCAAATTCGCACCCAAATAAGGTAAGTAAGTTAATAAACTACCTGAATTGACCAAGAAATTACGATTAGTTATTAATTTAAATAGACTGCATTCTAATATCTGTTCCGATTCATTTTCTTGTTTTATGTAAACTAAATAAATTTCTGTTATTAAATAGTTTTCATACGGTAAATTATACATGCTTTTCGGTTTCAAGGATGTGCGGTCATAATGAGATATAATTGTTAACCACTCTCGCAGACGAAACTTAACGTTTGTTGTATATATATATATAACTCAAACTGTTATTGAGGTCGATGAGAATATATGTTAACAGCTATTCAATCTTGAATTTTTACTGAAACTGAGAATTTATTTTTGAATAATTCCACGATTTTGCCCTTTTAAGATAACTCATTTTCTAATTAGTATCATTCTTGTGAATCAGTTCAAATTTGCTTAGTGCAAATAAAATCTTGGTTCTCACAATTAAAATTCTTTCACTTCATAGAATTTTTTTCGATCTTTCAATTATATCACTTCCGCATCGGTTAGTAATGAATGATTTTAGTTTAGCATGGAATAGAGATTCTAAATTCGCTAAATAAACTGCATAACGTAAATAGATGTTTTCAAGCGATTAGCTCTGACTTAAAATACATATTCTTCAGCAAAATTTTGTTTCGTGGAATGACTTGGAGAAAATTTTAAAATCGTGTTATTAGAAACTGTTACTTTGGTATCAAATTGTAAGCCTGTGTGCTTCAATGGTTTCACTTTGGTAGGTAAGGAACAATGTATAAAAGATCTTGTTGGGTCTGATGATATAGCTGATACTTTTAACAACAAACTTTTTCTCACAAAATCATTGTAAGGAGCTACTTAGCCCTCTAGTCTTAGTTTTGAAAGTGCTCTGAAAACTATTAAAAGTCGTATTCTGCGAAAAGCATGAATGTCTGAAAGAAGCTAATGACGAGATATGGAATGACAAGAAATTTGGATGTTAAACGTCTAAGCAAAGGCTCTTTCACTCACGTTGCATCCTCTGGAGGATTATGGCTGACAGCAAAGATATCCCTGCGACTGATAGCTAGCGTGGTTACCTCCGTACGCTCATATTATTCTGCCTGACCGTATACAAGTTGTCTATGTAAAACGAATGACTTAAGTGAAAAATCATCCAATATTACATCGCAGTTTCAAAAAAAAAAAAATAAAAACTTGAAAATAAACAGCAGGCCAATTACACAAGAAAAAGATCATGACTACTGACGAATGAGACCTGTAATAACAAATACGGGGAAATGTAAAAGAAATCTGATAACTGTTCAACAAGATTATTTTATTATTATTTATTCGTGTTCAATGCAGGACTTTTACATCGTGAACTTCAAGTTCGAGAGATTAGAATTAATACAATTTAAGTCAAGAAATCAAACGCACAATAAAACAATATTACAATCACACAAATAATTGAACAGTCCAGCACTGATGATCAAAATGAGCCGATGGCGGAGTCAGAAAAATGACCTCCTACAAGGTAGTGTTCTTGTCGCATTGCTGTACATCTAAACCGATGATCAGCCGACCAGTCTGGGATTCAGATGACACAGTCATAGCTGCTCAGGTTAAAACCATCAAAGAGGTGAGAATAAAACTGATAGCAGCTTTTGAAGACCTAAGCCAACTATTATAATACTAACCACTTGAAGTACAGCCCAGCAAAACACAAGTCTGCGACACTCACCAGTACAACTGGGAGGCTAGTTGGAACTCAGCATAATCTGGATGGGGCAATGCCTATCCCAATGTGATATATCAAAATACCTGAGAGTCAAGCTCGACCGTACCATCATCTTCAGATATCATCGTCAGGACACTAAGCTGAAAGTGTGTGCTCCGAATCATGTCATCCGGAAATTAGCAAATATCAGCTGAGTAGCACAGCCAACAGTCTTCCGCACTATGTTTCTCAGTCACGGAATATGCAGTACCAGTATGGATAAACTCCTCCATTGCAAAGAAGGTGAATGTAGCCATAAACTAGACGGGACACGTCATAGCAGTCTATCTTCGCTCTATTACTTTCATTCATAGCTAACTGCTTCCGGGTATAACACCGCAGGACATCAGAACGACAGTTGTAGGAACTGGAGTGTGAAAACAGGAGGCAAAGAACAGGCATTATAACCCTTGAGGCTTAAATCAATAAGGAGCTTCTTGCATACAACGACACTGACTTCAATGCCATCTAAAACAACACCAGAAGTGTGGCGAAATCTGGCCTCAGGAATAATTTGGGAAAAACAAATGGAGAAACAAGTAGCAGGCAATCATCTTCCGTACGCGACCTGGAAAGCTACGAATAGACTAAAATTGGTGTAGCAAGATGCGAAACACTGAGTAAATATTAATATCATTATTCCATTTGTTGAGTACATAATAAGTTATTACTAGGGCTCGGATTTTTATGACAAAAAAATAAATAAATATACATGCACATATGATCTGAAAGAAGGGTAAATATGACCTACAAATAACAAAATATGACCAAACATTTAAATTTACTATACATCAAAACAAGTTCAATTATACATTTATTTATCTAGTATTGTTGCTTTCATGTAGGTAGAATAATTTGCTTCCGTGCACTCACAGTTGCATTGGAAGATAAAATTTTAAATCGTTTGGCTGAAGTATCTTCAATTTTTCATAATTTACAGGTAAGAACTCTTTCGTCTGTACTGAAATACTCCTTTCCAAATTCGTTTAGGTATCTCCATAACTTCGCACTTTCAGAAAATATTGTTTTCGGCATGGGGGATACTAACTGAGCCAATCCAGATTTATCACTGATTGAGGATTATTTTCAAAAATATAGACGACAGTGAGACATTGGTTAACGTGGATCGACACAGGCATGCTGCTGCTGCATTGTCGATATTAAAAGGTTGTCGGGACATTAACGATTGGAGAGAGACAATAATGTATAACTTTATTTCTTTACTGGTGAATTCTTAACAATTCAGTGACAATTAGTTTTGTTTTATCTCCTATGTATAATATGATTTGAGTTCTGTATTCTTCTCATCTATAATTTCTAATTAATTCCCGGTTAATTTAAAAATTACCAGTTTTTACCATTAATATTATCGTAATATGACCAAAACGAGGAAAGTGGCCTGAATATGCATTGATATGCTATATAAACTACGTTTAAATATAACAAGAAACGTGTAATCAGTATTTAATTCAGCTTTAAAGCTCAAAAAGAAGGCAGGAAAAAAATATGACTTGTCATAAAGATCCGAATTCTAGTTATTACACACAGAAAAAAGAGAGAGACTTTTGTTATTCCCAAAGCAGTCGTAATTTCTTCAGCTGAATTCATAAAGTACGTAATATTAGGCTGATCTTTGAAAACTGTAGTTTATAAGTATAACAAATTATCTTCGCTTGGTTATTGTATATCTACATATATATACTCTGAAATACACAAAACTGCTGGTGACAGAAGGTGCTTTCCACCGGAATTAACTCTTTGTGCTCAAATACAAAAAAACACGAGATAAGAATGAATTCATATAGCCGTTCCGCACCTAACTTCTGTAATCGCATTTTTCCTTTCATTGCGACCCAAACTGCTTGGGGGAAGAAGTATTTCGTCGCATTCATAAATAAAGGTTGTCGATCGCATGTTCCATGAAAACCTATGTCGTCTGTGTACCAGACAATCTCAGCCCTACCTATGAATTAATTCTGCGACTTTTTTTACTTACGACTTTACGCCTCGTCGACGTCGAGGTCATTAGAGTCGGGACGGGACTGGGGACAAGGAACGGGTAGAAATTTCGCCATGGCATTTTGAAGGAAGCATCCCGGAATTCGCCTGAAGTGATCTTGGGAAACCCAAATTTAATGAAATACTGTAACGCTCTTGTAAAGAATAACAACTGATAATAAACTATTTTATTAATTTTTTTCACATATTTGAAGGATAAATTTATGATTTACTAAACAAACTGCTGCGTTAGCTGCTTCTCAGTAGCACGTGACAATACTTTATGCAATACTAAACCAATATTGTTTCGCTCTTACATGTCTAACATAGCCAGAGGAATTATTTTGATCAAAGTGAAAGTGTGAAGCGTAACTGTTTACCCAGAGATCAGCGTTTACCATTTGTGAAACACAGAACTGGGAATGTCAAGAGTTTTAGTTTCCATTGGACTTCCTACATCTTCTATAATGTTGCTAATTTTACTGAGAGTTTCTATGACTATCAGGACACATCACGAGTCATTGTAAATCGAGTTCCCTACCCGTTTCGTCGTTTCAAATAGTAATAGAGCTTCCATGGTCTGAAATTAGTCCAGACAAATACCTAGATTTCTTTGGGAACTATTTATTCATACCCAAAAGTTGCCAAAAAAATAAGAAAATTTAGTCAAAGAGACATTTGTACTGCCTTCAATTTAATTCCTAATGTTGGAAATTGAAACATTAACTGTATATTTCTACAACACTAAACATTTTTGACAATTTCTTAAGCTTCTACACATGTGACCGGGGAGACATTACAGATCACACAATTTCAATCATTCTGATGAGAAAAGTTACTGGTAGAATGTGTGGTGAACTTCCTGAGGTTTCTTGGCAATTGACACATCGGCCGGTCATCAATCAAACCAAACACATTGTGTTTTTAGACGGCTGAATTCTCTCTTGCAGGAAAGAAAAGGGACTTAGGAATGGAGCGTTTTGTTTTTTCCTCTTTCTGATATTTCCTTGTCAGTGCTGGCTGATAAATCACCTTCATTCCCGGAGTAGTTTCAGTCAAACAACCAAGTTCCAGTATGCCGTATGCACCGAACACAACGTGTCGTCCACGTAACTGTACCGGCAGTGAAATCTTTTATTTCTTTTCCGTGTCCAGAATGACACTGAATAGCTTAAGGGTACAAGTCAGTGTATGAACAGGTTTAACTGAAACTCTTCAACATCAGTAAGGTTCTTCAATCATTGATATTCACTCTGCTTCGAATGAATTCTTTACATATTCCTTGGCTATGCCACCCGCGTTAAAAGGGAAGCTTCAAATACACTGGCCTACAACACCCAGATGGAGTTGTGATAAATGATTGAAATTAGGTTCCAATTATCCCCATTGAAGAATTTTAAATTATTAAAAATGGAAAGCTTTACATACAATAGTATGAGAATTACGGAGCTATTTATTACGAAAAATTGCTGTTTTTTATATAATTTTTTTTAAAAGTGTATAAGTGGTGAACAGTGTGGTGTAACATGACTATTTTTGTCCACAAGATCTTGTGAACGAAGTATGCCAGGACGAAGAGTGACTACCCTCTACTCCCAAATGTCTAACTGTGAGAGAGGTTGGAGAATCGAGGTGTGGTTGAAATGGATGCATCATATCGTGAAATCTTTCGAAGGATTGGCTATGGTGAAATGAAGTATACAAACTTGTTACGCAGTGGATGAAAGAAGGCTCTAGTGCTCCTAAAGCAGGTACAGTTCAACACAGAAAGACGTGAAGACCGACAAATTGTGTGGGTGACTGTTGCTGGCAGACGGGTGACTGCAGGCCAGATCCAAGGACGATAGTAAACCAATTGCCTGAAGCTGGGTTATACTCTCTGACCCCTATTCAATGTCATCCATTAACCTAATTTCATTGCCAGCATGGTCTAACCTGGTCTGATGCAAAACGTAAATCGACTCGTGAATGGCGTACATTTATGTTTCGTGACGAGTCTCGATTCTGTCTTTGGCAAAGTGATAATCGACCACATGTACGCAGGCGTAATGTAGAAACGACTTACCCTGCAGTGATTTCAGAACGTAACACAGGTTCAGCCACTGATGTCATGGTTTGGGGACAATCAGTTTCGCCATCAGGACTGAGTTGGTTATTGTTGAAGGCACAATGACAGTCCACCACCATCTGGACGGCGTGCCATACCCTGTTGTGATACTCTTCATGTCCACCATCCAAATCACATCTTCCAACAGGATAATGTCCATCCTCATACTGTGGCCGTCACAACTCAAGTTTTGCAAGGGGCTACTATCACAATTTGGACCTCAAGATTCACAGTATTGTCTCCGATAAAGCATGTCTGGTATTCCAGTAGAAGACACATTAGACCACATAGTCACTGAGCACATACTTTGTAACAACTAATTGTACAAGACATGTAGGCTTTAGGGACACTTACGCCATAAAGACATTTGAACACTTATTCATTCAATGCCGGCAAGGATCCACGAATATATAGGCACGCAAGGTGTGCGAGCTACTTACAGACAACTGTATCTAAAGGTAATACCGGAAACAGCAGGGATGAAACTATTGTTGGACAATTGCGATGCTTTATTGAGCAAGAATAATCTTACGTGAAGTTTCTGTTCATTCATATTTATTCTAAATAACCCGCCAGTTTCTTATGAACGACGGCTGATACTAAAATTTCAGTTGATTTTTATCTTGTTTTATATATTTGAGGTAATCGATATCCGAACATTTTGCTTGAAATAAATTTGAAAAAATCATAAAATGAAAAAAAAAACTTCCAATTGTGGTCCGATCTTGCGTTTTAAATGTTCCGTAATATGCCGTAATATGCCGTACAATGCCGTTGACACATTTGGATATAGAGGTGAGACAACAGTTGTTTTTCACAAACTCAAAGCTTACATATTTTCACAACCAGTAGTGAATTCCGTTTCATACTCCTCCAATGTTTATTCGACTTACTGTTTCATTAATCAAATTAATTACTTTATTATTCTTATGTATACGTCACAGGTCATCCACACTGTCGAAATTAAGAGCACTTTTTATAAAACAGTATTATTTTCAACAAAATTGTAGCTAACATAAAAGATATAATCTAAATTGGAGATAAATTTTAAGCTATTAAGTACAGTCTTTTTATGACAGACGTAGTAAGGGAGGGAGAAAAAAAATAAAAAATAAAAATACATCTACTGACAATCCAATACCAGCTCACATCTTTATCTTCCAGACATTTTTTTAAAAAATATCCTGGTCCTCTACTTGCAAACTAAACAAAAATACAATACAAACTAGGGGATATAAAAATGATATTTTCAACCATTTTGTATGAGATAAGTCTATAATTCAATTTTTCAAATTTTTAAATACAATATTCTACTTTTGCGTCACTGCGACACACAACACGCAACTTGTTCCGTTTATGAGCTTGACGCCTGTGGCAGAAGTGATAATCTCGAGGCTTAATTTATCTTCGGTATCGGAATTCTAAAAATATTCGTTTCCTTTCTTAAATAAGCATAAAAAATGGAGGAATGGCCGTCATTCATTGTATCAAAGTAATGATGTAACAACTTTAAATGTATCAATTACAAGGTCTTGTGGATCTCGCTGGCCAAAATTGAATGCCATACACCGCTGTCTGTTACATTATTGGTTTACGTGAAGGTAATGAACG
>JARYHS010008047.1:0-10019 GCA_031002005.1 Vandiemenella viatica
CCCTGAGCAGTGAGGGCCTCTTAGTGAGGGGGCTTCCTGTGCTCTAGACGACGGTAGAGATAAAGAAAAAAGGTGACCAGTCTGCCGTGAAGGCCCGTGGGCCCTCTGAACTGCGCTTGGGGGTCCCCAGAGGTCCACTTGGGGGCCCTCTGAACTGTGCTTGGGGTCCCCTGAGGTAAGCTTGGGACCCCCTGAGCGTAGGGACCCCGGTGCACTGCACCACCTAGCCCCATAGTAGCTACGCCCCTGACCCTATTACGGCAGAAATCAACTGCTATCTTATTATCTTCTTTTCGACATACTTCTAACTTTTTGTCCAGTATCTGTCCATGCCTCAGCAAAAATGTGCCTCATGCATCTCATGCAGTGTCTAACTCACCATTAATGCCTCTCCTGGACTGAGTTGACTTCGAATATAAATTCTTTTGAGAACTAGCGTCTTCGAAGGTGATTTTCACGAAAAAAATCTAGCATCCTCCTTTGCGACTATTTTAGTTCTTGTACTTTACAACCATAAAAACGGTCCAATACCACACGAATATACAAAGACCTATAGCGCGTTCAGTTAACAGAGGCGGCTCAAGGTCAATCCTACCCCCTACATGCGAAGGAGAAATTTACCACTCACCTATATATACACAACAATCAGCTCGGAGAGGTAGGAACGGAAAGGGATGGTGAGGTGAGGAGGGGGCCAGGAGAAATGACCTTGAACCGCCAATTCGGAGTGAACAGCGTAACTGAGGGTGAATCCAGCACTGCCTTTGCACCTCTACCCATTACCATTTGTAATAGATGCTGGGATTTGAATCATTTCCTTAAATCACACATTATGTCACATTAACACTGGTTCTACTTGTTTTAACAGGCCGTAAATTGTAATTGGGGTCTCACCTCCGGTCCGACGTCTGAAGCATTGGCGCTGGAGACGAACTCCTTGAGGAAGCCGTCCAATTCGGTTCCTTCGATATAGCCGTTACCTGCAAACAGAAATACTTAAAATTACCTGCAAGGAAAGGACCAGTGTTGCAGATAGAGGTAGAAAAAACATGAAATAACGCTCGTAGCTCCATTATCAAACCTTGACGATTCATAAATCGTTGCATATATGAATTAACCGTTTTAAACATGGAACGGTGCCAGATTACCATATTTTGTAGCTGAGTTTTTTTTTAACTATTGGCTTTAGCTCTCGTGGCAGCTTGTTACCCCTAGAGGACGCGTCCCTTGGTGATGGATAGTAGATGCCTCTCAGATATATAAAACGATAACATTTTGACGTTTTTTATTTCTACATGTTGGTGGGTCGGTAAAGGAAGTCAACGGTAGTAAATTAAATCGTAGTTTAACACAGCCTTGCGTAACAGCTATTAGCTGGCAATGGGTATTGGCTAGAAAAGCGTATGAAAAGATTATTTTAACAAAAATAACATAAAAGTCGACAGAATGTTTGACGGAAATTTCACGCTGACACAAAAATGAATCACACGTCTTCTTTCTTCTTTTATACACACCAGTTAAGGAAATAAGTGAACAATCAACTAGGCATGCGAGATACACTTTAAACAGAACTGCAGGTCCATTGAATTACCTGCATTTCGCAGCCAAAACTTTTTTTTTTTTTTTTTTTTTTACCTGAAATTGTATTCTTAAAGACCCATCGCGCATTAAACACTACTTTCTTGGCAGACTTTTCATAACAAAACTTACCGCCCAGGAAGCTAATTCCTTCTTAATCACTACCATACATTTGTGTTCAAATTTCAGTCATTGAAACAATTGATCCTACTTCAGTACTTTCAATCGTCAAAACAATACAATACTTTGCATGTATAAATATTATTTACTATGCTGTGAATTTTCTAATTTATTACAAAGAAACTAACATAAAATAATTCATTTCAACAATAATATTACACACCTTGCAACTTAGCCTCCGAAACACAAAGAATAAAGATTATTTGAAATATTTTAATTACCACTATTGCATGGCGTGTTTTGCAGAAGAAAATGAAAATTCTAAGGAACAACGCATACTAGTTTTTCATTATTTTCCTATATATATATATATATATATATATATTACCTTACCTGTTGTTGTGCGTTACTGATTGGTAGAAGAATTGTTATTAGTTAGGGGAGGGAAGGAATGACTTCATTACAGACATAATACACTGAAAAAAAAAAAAAAAAAAAAATTGGGAAATGGAATGAGGGATTTGAACAACTTATCAGAGGAAATTATATAAAAAAAACCCTTCAGAAACACTGGTCTAATTTAAAATTAAAATTCGTAGAGGAATTGAGTAGTGTGGTATTGTAATTACAATAAATGAATTTTGAAATTTAATAGAAAGAATGGGAAAACGCTCTCAAAAGAAAAGTATTGTGTAGGGGAACGCCTTTCATTGCAATTAAATGTAAAACCATCCGATCAGCTAACAGTGAGGTGGAGGTGTTGATATAATCTTCTCATCTCTCCGTACATTATCGTAAGGAGAAAGATAGAATCCACTGTGCAGGAATCAAAGTTTAATCTGCCTGCACACGCGGTGCTGCCCAGAAATATATCGGCAGCGTCGTGTGGCCAGTGTCATAGACACGTTACGGAGCGAGCGGCCGGCCCTCTATCGTGTAAACACTGCTGTTCTGTGTCCCCCCAAGTTAAGAGCAGTGTTTGCTTACGCACCAGAGACTCCACAACGTGTAAACTAAGGCCGGCAGTAAATTGCCGTCTGCTGCCACTAATGACTAATAACGGAACTACCCTTCGCGTTATTAAGGAATGAGCTGCAAAGTGATTAATTACCCACAGAGTCAAGAAATGAGCAGACCCATTCAATAAGATAGGAGGGAACCGTGGGTAGCAAATTGTGGATAGAATCTGAGGAAGTTTAATGAAAATCGACCCATTTTCGTTCAATTTACTAGAAGCACCAGTAATAATTACAATTTGGCAGTAAATGTGAAGCAAAACAAAGTATCGCCATGAGACGTGCGATAATGATTGATTTCGAACTGTGTGCTTCCATACATTGAACACTTGACAAAGCTGGTTTTCAAAACCATTAATTTAGGAACACCTGCACTGTTTCGTCTTTGAGGTTGGATGCTGCTCTCAGTCCACTGCATTAAACACCGAAATCGTGTTCCGAGGAAAATTAAATCTCCAAAATTGCATACTACGTAAAATGTTACGAACGTAAAAAGGCTTCCACACTTATAATTTTGGTTTACTGCTCAGGAATACACACAAAAAGGTTTGATAATGTCAATCATTTCATCTTGTTTTAGAATTGGTACCACACAAATTTCACCGACTGTCGGTAGCTTTTCGTGACTGACTTCATTTACTTACAATTTACTGAGAACGTAATAAGAGCAATTTTTTACATCATTTGTGATAGATCTATATAGACCCATACGAAAAAAAAAGGTCAGCTGACTGATTTATGCAAGAAACTTGTTATTAACTACAAAGTTAGAAAACTGAGAGGAAATATTAGATCATTTTAATTTGAACGGGATACATCTATGGTTTCAAAAATTTACTCAGCAAGGGTTAATAGCATCGAAATAGACTGCAAGTAACGCACAATGAATGTCAGAGACACTTACCTATAGGACATTGCAGTTTGTCTTTGGTGTCGATTTTCTGTTTAATTTTTCTAAAAAAAACACACAGCGATACTAAGCAATATTAGTTTCTAAAATGGGGATCGTTAGTTTGACAAATATGTTAATACCAATTTAACTCAACCATGTGCTATTTGAATTTGTATACTAAACCTCAAATACTTCGGCTGCGAGAAACAAAATACGTTTCGTGTACCGCGATTTACCCCAAAACAATTATTTGGGATTTCATGGGGATTTGAAACCTGTGCAGCCCAGTTTCCCAGGAGAAAAATGTGTATGCAGTGTCAAACTGTGTATCTCTTTGTTTCTTCAATAGCGATTCACACAAAAAAAACACAAGGCTTGTTTGATTCAGCGGAAAGCTGAGAAATTAAGAAAAAAGTGTCAAAAAATAAGTTTGAAATTTTCATTGAACGTAATTCATGATGGTCCGATTTTGACGGAATTTCGTCAATGTAGATACAGATCGTGGATCGAGGAGGAAAATGAATTACATTGGATTTTGGAGTGACGTATTAAAGCTGAGAAATTAAAAGTGTCTGCAAATTATTATCCAGTTAAAGGCATGGTGCTCCTCTCAGTCGAAGTTATAAGTACCAACACCATACAATTATTCTAAATTAAATTATAATAATTCGAAACTGAAACCGATATTCAATTCTGGCACTCCCAGATGCTTGGATTCCGTGTTAAACGTTAGGTCTACGGTACCTGTTAGCATCACAGGGTTAGTTTAGATGGCTACGACAGAGAGAGGTTCAGCAGCCGGTAAGATTTTTTTTTTTTTTAACTGCTTAACGTCTCCTGTAACAACTAGGTCTTTAGAGACGGGAAAGGATGGGGGCAAGGAATGGGAAGGAATTCGGCCATGGCCTTTTGAAGGAAGCATCCCGGCATTCACCTGGAGTGATTTGGGGAAACCATGGAAAACCAAAATCTGGATGCCCGGACGGGGATTCGAACCGCCGTCCTCCCGAATTCGAGGCCAGAACGCTAGCCGTTACATCACCACTCTCGGTAGCCGGTAAGAAAGTCTGTCACTCAGTCATTAGGAACACGGGAAATCATTATTATTTAGCTATACGAAAAAGCTCTCAATACCTCCAGCTGAGGAGTAGATAAACGATATTGTTAGAAAAAATATTCCGTCGCTTATACATGCTGCTCGATGGCGATCGTTTTTGTTCTAACTATAAATCATCATCATCAGCCGTTTAACTGACGCCTGAGAGTCGTGATTCCAATGGATTTCTTAATGCTTTTTCGAAATTATTAACTATTTCTTGACTGCAAATAAGAAGGTCAAATCGTCTATGGCATTAACTACGGCAGAAGAACCGGCTTCATTTCTTAAGCCGTCATAAAATAAATAAATCGCGTGAGTGTGGATACGGGAAACAAGTAATGAGTAGGTGAATAGTTAAACACTAGTAACTGGATATTGTGGGCCATTTCCTCAATTGCAAGTTAATCCATTTTTTTTAAATATATAAAGGTGAATAACACGCCAATGCAATTGAATTTTGTGTTATTTTGGTGTCGTTATATTGAGTGAGTTAGCTAGTGCAATGTGTGTTCTGTACAAATCCTGGTTTAAATACTCTTATTTAGCATATAGTGATCTGATTTCGTTTTGTAACCACTGCTTCTCAGCAGCTTGTTTAGGTTTAACCGCTGGTATTGAGACAGACTTAATACTAAGATTTATATAATTAGGCTTAACATTATTGGCTTTACAATTTCTGTTATATCTGATGCTCTGCATGGTCTTGTGTAGTTTTAGATGTATCCTCTTGTATTTGTTGTATAGGTCTACTGGAAATGCCTAGCAGGGCTTCATTAATAACTGGATATTGTGAGCCATTTCCTCAATTGCAAGTTAATCAATTTTTTTTTATTTATGTATAAAGGTGAATAACACGCCAATGCAATTGAATTTTGTTTTATTTATAAAATAAAAATAAAACAAAATTATTATTAAAATATTATTTTATTTTTACTTTATAAATAAAACAAAATTCATTTGCATTGGCGTGTTATTCACCTTTATATATATATATATATATATGAAAAAAAATTGTTTTAACTCTAGTAGTTACGTAATTCATCATCCGAGAGCAACAGTCGCTTGAAGACGGTACTTCAAATAAAATGTTTCAGTATAATGTGTACTCTACTTGCTCCCTCATGCTGCGTACTAAGTTTCGTCTGTTTCATTTATATAATTATTTTATTATCTTGTGCATATGCGACGGTGAGAGAGCAGTAAGGTGTTACCGTAGTAAGTTGTTACTCGCGTCATCATTATTAGTGTTCTGCCCTAAGGCAGGTTTTCACATGGCGGTTCTCCATGCTCTCTTCCACGTAAGGAGTCATACCATGCAATATTAATGTTGCAGCATCCCGTTACTTCTCGCATATATTGGAGAGATATTTTATTGCTCTCTGTCTGCGAAACTTGTAACCATATTCTGTGTGTGTTATGTGTATTTTTGTTTGTGCAACGTGCAGGATATTAGACAGAAATTGGGGACTGTCCCAGTATTCACCTGTATGATTGCAGAAAACCGCAATATAGACAGCGCCTTAATGCACGCAGCCAACTATCGCGTCGCGCTATATGCCTCTACTTCGCAATTAAAATTCCCAAATATATTGGTTTTGCAATGCTAGAGGGAACGATATCTTTTTGGTATTAGCTGTGAAAATTAGTGTTAATTTACCGTACCCGCGTAGGGAGTCTAAATTTGAGTGTAGGCGTATAATTGAAGTCAATAAGTTCTCAAAAAACTCTACCAACAGCGTAATCTGCAAGTAAATTTAAAAATAAGTGGTTGAAAATATTGTACGTATGAAACACTGGATAGATACAAATTCTGGCTAGCCTTGCTTATACTCCTTGGAGAGAAAATAATATGATTTACAGCAGACCAATTATAACCACAATAATCAAAAGAAGATTAAAATTAGAAGGATATTTTAACAGAATGGGAATCTATTGGTTCAATAAGAAAAAACACAATTTCGTCCTTGAATTTAAAAAAAAATTCATATTCAAAAACCAAAATTCATATAGTTTCGGTAAACATTTTCTTGGTGAACCTTATTTAAATAAATGAGCCTATTGATTAGAACAAGAGTTATTTTATGGATTACAAAATTACATTGATGTGAAATAATGTGGAAATGTGAACAAATTTTTCAAAGCATCCAATAAAAAACATTTTTCATTGAAAGCATCCTGATTTTTTCCAATTTTGTAGCCATTTGGTTTAAAACTTAGAGGCAAGATAGACAGCGTTAACGTCTGGAGATCGCGTATATTGCAAAATACACAGCTAAATAAATATGTCCGCAAACCAGATTAAAGGTATTTTAAATGATAACATGCTAGATCGCGGAAAAAATCTCTACCAAAAAAATTTTTTTTGCTCATTTGGCAAAGGATCTGTTTTGCTGTCAATAAAACGAATCTCTCCACGAAATTTCATGAAACGGTTCGGTTTGATAGTTAATTTGTGCCTTCGATACTGTCACACATTCCAAACATGTCTTCACCAATATCACACGGGCCTTAATGCTTGTTTCCACTCATAATATGCAAACGTACAACTTCGGTGCTCGCATGTATTTTGCCCCGTTCCAATCAAAAGAGACATGTAATATATTTTGACCGAGATTGGTGGTGTAACGGTTAGCGTTCTGGCCTCGCATTCGGGAGGACGGTGGTTCGAATCCCCGTCCGGGCATCCAGATTTGGGTTTTCCATGGTTTCCCAAATCACTCCAGGCAAATGCCGGGATGCTTCCTTCAAAAGGCCATGGCCGAATTCCTTGCCCCCCATCCTTTCCCGTCTCTAAAGACCTCGCTGTTAAGAGACGTTAAGCAGTTAAAAAAAAAGTATGTTTTGTTTGATGAATAAAGGAAACGTGGAACTGCAGCAACATAATTTAAAAACTAATAATAATAAAAAAATAAAAAAGTCGGGTTTTACGCCTCATCGACGTCGAATTCACTAAAGACGGCAAAGAATTGAGGAGAAGGAACGGAAGGAATTCGGCCACTGCCTTTTCAAGCAACCATCCCGGCATTCGCCTGGAGTGATTTTGGCTAACAATGGAAAACTGAAATCTAAATGGCTGGACGGGAATTTGAACTCGCGTTTTCTCGAATGCTAGGCCCAGCAACATAAATAAGTACTTCTTAGCATATGGTAACGTAATTCGAATGGCCCGGGGATACGGTATACTACGTTATCGAAAACTATTGCACTTACTAAATAAACCTCAGGATCATTGCATGCGTGGAAGACACTGGAGCCGTTAGCACAAACAGCGGAAGAGGAAAAAATTCAAGATGATTAATAACATATCTATCCTATTATTACGAATTCTAACCATGTCTTAGACTGCACATACAACGGAAAGACATCTAAACGCATTTTTTCCTTACGGATTTGCGGCCGTCGACGTAATTATTAGATGCGGAACGGACTAATGGTAAGGAACAGGGAGGAATTCACCCATGGTTTTTTGAAGGAACCATTTTGGCATACGCTTGAAGTGATTTTGTGGAAGCACGAAGAACCGAAATCTGGTTGGCCGAACGGTTATTCGAACCTGCGTCCTCCTGGATGCAAGACTAGAGCGTTACCCGTCACCCTCAATTCTCCGTACCTAAATGTCTCAGAGCATCTGCTGATTCAGAACAAACAGCCGGAGGTGTCGACGTAATGTTGTTGACCAGAATTCGCGTGACCTTAGAAAAACTAGCAATCTTAAGGGTTAAATGAAATACTGACGGTACAGAGCCATTTTCATCAATTAAGTGTTTCCTTTAATCACTTTCTCACTACCCTGCTTAGCTGTTCAGGATTTTAAAACAGCTACGTAGTCTTAAGTACGTTTAATCAATCGCTCTAGAAAAATAGTGTTTATACACGTGTGATTTATATAACAACTAGAATATAACAAGCAGCTTATATAGGCTACGTTCTTTACGTTACAGCCCTCGTAACTAAATGTCAGTGAAACACTTATACAGCATTAACTAGCTTGTTTGAAGAAGAGTTGTGTTACAGTTTCCCATTTTAAGTTTGCGCCTGGTTATGTTGATTGCAGTCAGTAAAGAAAACAGAGACAGTCTGCCGACCGTTAAGGCAAAAACCTGCCTCTATAGTATGTTTTTATAACTTCCAGTGTTAGTAAACGACTTCCGGAATGATGGATAAATCGCTTAAAACGGGAGTTGGCGGACGGCGGATTTGCGAAATACGAGTTCAAATTGATATCCCGTTGTGTCAGAGGGCGTTTTACGGCCAATTTTATAGCAGCTGCGACGAAAGCAGGGCCAATAAAACTGCCGTAGCTCGGATCTCGCTGACATCGGAAGAGAGCTGCCATTTTGTGGGATTTCTCGTGACACGGTCGTTCTGACGGCTACTTTACGGCGAATCCTATTGAGATAGAGGGATATTATGGCACTGGGTTAAAAAAAAAAAAATCAGACCAATCACATTAAGTCAGCCACTTTAGAAATAACTCATCATCCTTACCGCAAAGTTACGTACTCTGATATGTCTTGTATGTGTTTGGTCAGAATGTAGTAGGTTGGTACAAAAATGAGTACTGGACACGTTTACAGATTAGGTAGCGGACTCTATTCCAGACTCCCAACCCCGCGGCGCGTTGCCGCTTGCGCTGTTAGTGCAATCGTTCAAATTCAGTAATTTTATGTATCAACACACGACGAATTCTCAATCAAGAGTGTTCTTCAATAATGTAGTATTAATAACAGTATATAGCAAAGTATCCTCAAAATAAAAATTTCTCCTTGGTTTCCTCTAAATTTATAAACTATATTAGATGAAAGCATTTTTAATATTTGTTGTTTAAATACAGGTTGACATCAATATTGGAAACAATTGTAATGTTCTTAGGTAATACCGTTTTCCGATTTCCACAGTCACTTACGACTTTATTATTTTGAAGTGAAGAAATTAAAAGAAAACCTTAGTTCTATTAATACATTTTTATTTATTTTTATTTTTTGCTTACGGTTTTACACCTCGTCGAGGTCATTACAGGTGGGAAAGGACTGCGGACAAGGAATGGGAAGGAAATCAGCCATGACCTTCTGAGGGAAACATCCCTGCATTCGCTGGAGTGATTTGTGGAATTCAGAGAAAACCCAAATCTGGATGCTCAGGGTTCTGTTTTTCATGAGCTATAAACAGACTCTGAGGTATTAATAGAATTAACGCCATTTACTTCAGCGAAAACATGCAAGAATATAATTTTACAAAATTTTTGACCTTATACGGTTTTGGGTAAACACGTAAATCTGAAGTCTCCAACTGATTCCGTTTAGGTGCTATAGGG
>JARYHS010008049.1:0-15999 GCA_031002005.1 Vandiemenella viatica
TCGCTGTCCTACCACCAGGTTATCCTATTCTTTCGTTCCGGTATATTTGGTATCCAAAGATGTTAAATGTATCCTTGTGCTTGAGGAAGGTTTCCAGCAGAAGAGCGACGTCCAGCTCATTCCATAGGATAAAATCTTGTAAATTTTTTTCCGAACGTTGTCCGCGTTCTATATAGCTATGTTGCAGTCTCATTGGCGTACTTTAATTCCCGCCATTATGGCAAAAATCTTTGGTGTCTCGTCCTTTGTTTAATTGGTACTTTCTCTATTTTTCATCATTCTGTTGAGAGATGATTTTCCATTGGGGTTATCTTTAATTGAAATTTTTTTTGTTTTTGTATATTTTGTAGCGTTTCTTTCTGAACCCAGACCAGGGAATTACGTTTTCAGATCCTGAGGCTCTGGTGGCGAAAGTTCTTTTCTTCCTTTTGGTTTTCATCTTGTGGTTTTGCTCGCTGTTGTTTATCATCTTTGTTTTTCTTCTTTTAGGGTTTTTAAAGATTATAATTTCGTTTTTTTGTTTAGCGAGGTTCTGTTGCTCGTTTTCCTTCCTTTCATTGTATTCCCCTTTTACATCTTGCTTCGATGGCCTAGATGGGCGCAATGCTTTTTGATATGTTTGGCATTCGCAGTTTGAAGCGGGATGTTCGCCGTTGCAATTGGCGCATTGTGATGGTGATCCCTTGGGATTTGCAGTCTTTGCTGCCGTGTCGTTTTGCATATTTAACATATCTGTATGGCAGATTGCAATAGTTACGAGTATGTTCCAATTTTTGACATATGACGCATTTGGGAGGGGGGTGGCATTCTTGTGTTTATATCTTTCAATTTGGATCCTGCTATGCAGCAAGGATTTTTCACTGTAGATGCCGTCTGATTTAGCGGTTGGCTCAAATGGACATTTGCACTAGTTGCTTTGTGTTGGCGCACACTTTAACATCATAGCTTTTGCTGGAGAGCTCTTCTTCGACTTCATTCTCAGTCACACATCGGGGGTGCCATTTCATTCTCTTTGATCCGATAATTGGTGTCTATAATATAGTAGCTTGTGTTGATCAAAGAATCGTTGTTTCACCAGATATTCGCTTTTGTTCTCATCGAAACATTTTGAGGTCCCGTCAATTTCACTAGCACTCAGGTTTTCAATCAACTGTTTTTTTTTTTTTAGTGTTTCTTTTTCACCAACGCACAGTTATTGGGGTTGTGACCACGACTACAGGTATTTTCCCCTTAGGTGATAAACGGTTTTTATTTATCTGTACCTCTGAGATTTCAATATTGATGGGTTCATTTCCATTTGTTCCTCTGCAAGTAGTTCGAAACGAATGTGTTGGAATCCTTGCGGGTTGTGTCATTTGTTTTGCTGGAACGTCCTTTCCATGAATAAATTGTTTCGTGATTTTTTAAGGGAGGTAAATACTAGCTTATTCTGGGACTAATCCTTGCGAGGCATCTTTCATAGTTTGTTTCCACTTCTAGTACGTTTTTCTGTAATGGTGGATCACTCAACTCGTCATAGCTCTCCATTCCATTGTTTTCTTCTTCCATTTCTGATTCGCTTGGTGATCCTGTGTTGTCAGATGTGTAGACAGGAAATTGACGGATCTCGACGATATTAATGGTGCACGGGTTGAAACAACCCTATAGTTCATGCTCGGAGGTGTGCCGTGGAGTAGTAATCCCCGACTAGGAGGCTGGTGAACTCCAAAAAGGTCACTTGCGTCCAAGGAAGCGAGCGCGCTGTCCAGTAAGCTCAGGCGGAGTGGGAGTGCACGAAATGGAGGGGCGTAAGTCCGCATGCAGCGGCAGCCAGTTCTCGAATGTGTGTGGTGTGCGCCAGAAAAGGGCCTTGTCTGAGGCCTAGACGACGCGGCGGACAATGGGAGAGCAGCTTCCGCAGCGAGCCTCGTATGCATCGGCTCACCGCCTCAGTACTTATGTTAATCAGAATCGCGAAAAACTACATGTACAGTAGTATGGCACTGGCGTTCCTGGGTGAGCAAGACCACGAAGTCAAGTTGATCCACGATGATGCAGCGGCAAAAAGGCACAAGCGCCCTGAGGCCCTAACATCCATGCCGCTGATCTTCGCGCAAACTAAACGAAAGAAGAAAGAGGTTGCGCAGAAAGCAGCAAACAGCGGCGAGTGGCAGGTTGCGGGAAGAATCTCGTCTCTACAACGCGGCCGACTCCAGAGACGGAAGCACCAGGCTTCAAAGTCCCGGAGTCACCCGCGCCAGCCACCCGTACCTGAGAAGACGAAGACGCAGAGGATGGCCAAGCAGCTGCAGCGTCGCCTACGCCCTCCCAGGAGGAGGGGGAGACAGCACCAGCCATGGAGGATGGACCTATCCAACCCGTGATGGTGCCTCACGCGGGATACTGGGGCAACCTATGTGCAGCTTCTGCTGGCCGGCTGACGGAGGCGTTACCACCCTATCCTCCTGCCCCTCGGACATGTCGAGGACAGCTGCCCTGCTGAGCGACTTGGGCATTAGGTGCATCATCGACCAGCCCAGCCTGCCGAGCCAGCCACCACCTGTGACTATTGACGCAATGCCGAGAGAGCGGGTTAAGAGGGTGGCCAATAAGAAGACGTGCCCCTCCCCCAACCATCCCCCCCCCCTCCGCGACCTCCGGCAGTGTTTCAGTGAATGGGTGGACGTCTGAACGCAAGGAATACAGCACATTCCTGTTCCTGTGATCACTTATAGAAATACGAGTACTAACGTTATGTACGTGCAGAGTCGAGCAATAGTTAACAGGAAGGCTGCCATGCTAAGAGGAGCGGGTTTGGGGCTCCTCCAATAAAAATAAGCGGCTTTAACAGTCGGTGACGTGTTGTCGCAGTAACTACTTCGACCTACCATTTCACCAAATGATGACGATGGAGGCAGCTGTTAAAATGTCATGTATGGCAGAACGTCAGTGGCAGAAACCCGAGAATATTTTTTATCAGCTCCAATTAGTTTTGTACTAATTATTGTATGAGACTTTGTTCATGTAATTTGAGACACTACAGTAAGGACAACATAAGACAAAACTACACTTAATTAAAACCACTCACATCAGAGGCCGTACTCTAACCGGCGACCCTTACAATGCAAGGCCAGTGTGCTAACCCGTTCATTGCTGGGACCAGTTTCCTGGAGCTGAGTAAGCTAACAACGAGGTGCAAACCTGTAGCTACTAATGACATCCCTCCACGATTATACCTTTAAAATTTTGTCATGTCGAAGATGAATAAAATCACGAAAGCTGCATTTATTAAGTTGTCAAGAAGTAATTAGTAAAAATACTGTTGAAATAAATTATTCTAAATTTTCAAGACGTCGAGGCCATAATCCAATTACTTCATATGCTATTTCATTTGTCAGGTCCGCTAATGATTCAAAGAATTTTTCATTAAGTTTGAAGACATTTTATTGTTCGGCGATTTGAGGAGTAGTGAAAAATTGTTTAATGGGGAGCTGTAGTTCATACAATGTGCCATTATGAAGGCCTGAATACACCCAAGTTCAATAGTTTGATGAGAGGGGAATCATTAAAATAACTATCTTTGTGGAAGATAGACAGTATATTTTTACAGTTTACGTACTGTGCAAATTAAAGCATCCACTCGTGATCAATATTTCATTACAAAATAGTATATTATTATTCCGACTGAAGAATGAAATTGAAGAAAAATATTCAGAGGGGTCTGCAAGAGCTGCCTTGTTCAAAATTGCCTCGGATAGCTACAGACGGTCGTAAGGAGCAGAAATTCAGCAACATTAGTTGAATTTTCACTTAAAGTGTCGGCATCGACTGATTCAGGTTATTCCCTTCAAAATAACGATAGTGGGAGAGTTGAATAAAAACCTCCTGCAACAGTCAATTCGGTCTCAACTGTTCAGCAGTAGCAGCGCAGTTTCCACAGTCATCACGAAAACAGGTCGCAGGACTAAGGCCCTACCGTGAGCAGCACAAATGTCTCAATTAGAGAATCGGGGGTAGTTCTGTAATGGTTGTTTTGGAATCGTTCTAATCCCTTGAATACATGTTAGGCTACCAAGCCACCCCTATAAACATACTCGTCGTTTATCATTCATTTTCAACATTTACTTTGCAGAAAGATTCCCTCAGTGCGTCTATTATTGTTGCTTATAAATACTAGATATACTTCTATTATATAAGTATATAGCAATAAATACACGCCGAGTTTTGTCAATAAAACAATTGCTAAGCATCAACTGGCAAATTCCCTTGAAATCCAAGATGAATATTCCAAGCTGAGCTATGGTCGCAACCTGTGAATGTTACTCCGAGCAGAAGTCCGATTGTAATGGAATATTTCCTAGTCAGAGGCCTCGCAAGGACATCCTTTCTCACCATCCTACGCCACATGATTTTAAACAGTCACTAATTTTCCTCTAATGAACAAATGTATCATCAAATCTGCGCAATCTAGAAAACTGTAATGGCCCCCTACCTTGCAAACCACTTTCTTCGAAATCCTGAAAAATCATTTTTAGATCAAATGCATAGCTATAATTGGGACACATAGAAAAAATAATGCTGTAAGCTCCTCTCTCCCCAAAATCCTCCCCAACTTTTGAAGAACATACTACAGTAAACCCCACCTTCAGCCAACTTCTAATGCACACACAGGACACTTATGGGTTCTTCCCATGCAATAGATGTTTTTTTTATACACCTCGTCGACGGCTAAGGTCATTAGAGGTGGGATGGGACCGTGGACAAGGAACTGGAAGGGATTCGGCCTTGGCCTTTTTTGAAGGAAGTATCGCGGCATTCGCCTGGAGTGATTTGGGGAAACCATGGAAAATCCAAATCTGGATGCCCAGACGGGGATTCGAACCCGTGTCCTCCCGAATGCGAGGCCAGAACGTTAACCGTTCACCCACCACGCTCGGTCAATAGATGTTTTAAGGTATGTGACCTTTATTCCACCATCTTCATCCAATCTGCTATCGTTGATTTTCCATCCCTATGCCTAATACCAGCTAACTTGTAATCAATCCTACATAATTCTGACCAAAAATCAATTTTCAGTTTGAAAGAATAGCAACAAACAAGCAGTATTCACCCCAAAATAGAGTTTTACAACGCAAATAATATCAAATCTTGTTTTAGTTTTCGCACGATGGGAGTTCCCAACAGTAGCAATTGCTGCTCTGAACTCTGAGTGGGAACTTGCTTGCAGATACAAACATGGCACACGGAAATCAACTGGGTCTCAACCTGAGATAATACCCAAAGTTCTCTCAATATTTTTCCTCAAGTCATTAGTTTCTATCCCCAACTAAATAATTCATTTTCCTTGCCCATTTTATAAACATCCCTCACCAGTAATGACGTTAGAATTAACATCTATAACAATATTAATATATTTATTTAAATATGGATGTATATATTGTCTCTCTCTCTCTCTCTCTCTCTATATATATATATATATATATATATATATATATATATATATATTGTTAAGTTCTGATATATTCTCTTCAAGTCCTACACCCTATCCTTTGTTGCCAATTTTTAAATCCACGTCTCCCATTTCCATTCTCAACCGCCGCAATCCATCCTGTGTGCACCACATTCTTCTGAGGCCGAAGGATATACATCCAATAGTAAAAATGCTTTGTGTGTGTATGTACAACCCATATGTTGATGCAGTTTAACCATCAAGATTTTAACAGTAGATTCTTCCTCTGTGCTAATTTGTACTACAGAAATTGGTGCACCCCAACGAATAATCTAACAGAGATGATAGGTGATATATACCACCCTCATGGTAAATATTGCAATTGATTTTAGCTTGTCTCCAAATTATGCATAAAATGCCTCAGGGCGCTAGAACTCAGGAAACCTGAAGGACCATATGACGAGTCTGTGTGAAGTATATTCAGTATGCTTTTTAAGGTGGACATCCGTGAATAGGTACCATGCTTCGGCGATATATTCGACACAAGTATAGACTGCCAACAGAGTTTCAGTAAGCGCTGATCGTTAATCTTTTGGAGACAGGGTGTTTGTTCCAAAAAACTGCCCACCATATGGATCGTTCCGATGATGTAGTGTGAAATTGTTGGGAGTTACATGACTATGTGGGAAAACGGGCTCAGCGGAAACTGTGCGATCAACGATTATCAGAAGAAGGCCCATTTCACTGTCTAAGAGCATGCTAATAGAACGGTGTCACTTTCCACCATCCAGAAATATGCAGCTGAATTACCAAAGGCCACTGTTTTTATTCGCATGATGGCAAAGCGTCGTTCAAAAAAGATTTACGGTTTCGGCATTCCTTATGGTGTCTTCCATTGGAGCTTGTAGAGAGGAGAACTATATTGAGTTATACGCTGCCAGAGCTAGTGCAATCATGAAGTGACGAGTATTCTCTTCCCTGGCAGTCACAGAGTATCACTGATGGCACTGCGAGACTAATCAGCAGCTTTATGTGCGTATCTTCATAACCATTGCAAGGGGAAATTTACAGACTGTTTAATGCCAGTCCGCATACAGAATTGGGTTCTAAGAACCTGCCTTCGCCCTGCTGAAAACTTTGCCACCAGGACTCGCCTATACTTAGACCATTTCCAGATCATGCAATTGTATTAGATTGTGGTTTCAATCCGATACGTATCCACTGGATTAGTTACGGTCGCAAAATTGGTACCAGGGATAAGTCAGCTTGTGAAATGTTTCTCTGGTTATCGTATTGAAGAATCTTAATGACAATCAAAGTTTTTTTTAGATATGATCGATTCAACCTGAACAGACTTAGTCAAAAAAATTTCTGTGATTAAAGGAATAACCGATTAAAAAGCCATAATTCTGATGGTAAATCAATAGGCGAGAATGGGAAAACGAAGGGATCGCTTCAGTGGCGTAGCTAGCGTGGGTGACACTCGGGGCGGATATCGATGGTGTCACCCCTTCAAACCTTAAATTCAACGTTTTGAAAAATATAATATCCTTTCAGTGTAAAATATAACATTAATAAAACATAATTAAAGAAACATTAATTATTATTCAAAAATAATAGTTTGTTAAAAAATTGTACTATTAACAATATTCAAAAGATATAGACCCTAAAAATAAACTAAAAACAATTGCTTTCAAAATCTCTTCTTTCTAGCTTAAACAGCTGCAAACTCATAAATCAAATCTTCAAAATTAACAATTTGAGTTACTTCATGTTCAATAGTCAATAGGGCAAGATTTTAGGCACGTGTTGCTCAGCGCTGAACGAAAGTGGTTTTAGATTAATTTTCACTTCTGTGAAGATCGGGCCTGTCTTGCCCGAACAGTCACCGCACCTTTTCTTACTATAGGCGTTCACTCAATCGAAGTTTGTCCAAAGGACACGGCATGCCGTCTGAATTTGATTGGTTTATGTTTTGACAGTGCAGAACAGTGTCGACTTGCTAGATGTGGAGAAGTGCATAGAGAGAGTTCAAAAAATTCCCTACCCGTACGACCAAATATTGTTTTGATGTTATTGTTTGCCTTAAAAAAGTGTCTTTTTTTTCATCAACCTCTTTTCCATGTTCATCAAATGTTCGTAAAATGTAGGAAGAGTCCTAGCATCTTCGCAATAAAAAAATCTAAGCTTTGGCAAAGTTGAAGATCAATTTTAAGACCCAAAAAAATTGTAGCCGAGATCCGCATTTGTAACGGGGACCTCCCACACCCGAATCGTACTCCGTAACCATCTCTGTCACCAGACTAAGATACAAATAGACCCTACCGAAAAATATACATTCAAACACATAAAAGTAGATTCGTGTTTTTGGATAGCAAAGATAGATGGTATAGAAAAAGACTATGTTCATTTTATCATCTTTGAAAACTTATTTTTCATTACACCTACATTCGTTCTGGTTACTCAAATGGTTACTGCGTGCGATTTGGGTACTGAAGGCCGCGGTTCAAATTCCGGTATCAACTGTAAATTTTGCGGGCCTTAATATTGACTTTTACCTATGGCAAAGCTTTTATCTGTTAATGCGAAGATTGTATGATGCTTCAACACCATGACGGAGTTGGCTGCTATTGAAGCCACAATGACAGCCCACCACTTTGTGGACGTGGTGCTGCATCTTATTGTGATACCCTACATGTTCACAATCAAAATCGCATCTTCCAAAAAGATAATACCCGTCCTCATACTGTGACTATTACAACACAAGCATTGCAAGGGTTTACGACCACGAATTTGACAGCACGGTCCACAGATTTGTCCCCAAAAAAGGCATGTTCGGGTTGCTTGAAGTACACACATTAGAACACATGGTCACCCAGCACAAACTGTGCAACAACTAACTGACTGCAAAAGACATGCAGGCGTAGAGAGACATACCCCAAGAAGATATCCGAACACTTATTGATTCGATGCCGGCAAGGATCCACGAATGTATTGATGCTCAAGGTGGGCGCATTTCTCTCGGAAAACTGTATCTAAAGGTAAATAAACCCCTGATCCATTTCCATTTGTTATAATTTCTTCTGGGTATGCCCCTGGATAAATCTTCCAAGTTTCTTAAAATTCTACCATTCCTGTTTACGTGTTGAGTTTTTAATTTTCTCTAGTGTAATTATGGGGTGACCATAAGATTCCACTATAAATTTAAAAAAGTTGTTACAGTATAGTCAGAGAAACAATTCTACATTAAATTCCTTCATAATAATAGAAGAATAAATAAAATATAAAAACAACGTAATTAAAAAAACAACGGGTCAGATAATATAAGAACATGCCTTTGCGATATCTGCTGTCTTTACATGAAGTACTTAACAAGTGAAGTATTTTACTCCCCGCCTAAGACATACGTAGCTACAGACTCCTAAATATGGCAGTGTATGTATCGAAGACCATCTCCAAGTGTAAATTTTAGATTTCTAGCGCCACTCAGTAGCGTATAAATAAAATTGTTGTAAACGGCTGCAATGTTCGTTCAGTTTATGATTACAACTAAATTTTGTTGAACAGTAGTTCAACATCCCTGTCAGTTTAAGGAACCCGCAAGAATTTAGGTATCTGTATTCGACAGAGAGGTTACTTACTACTCATCATCATCATATATATTATTTCTATAAGGTATTTTTTTGCCACAAGCCTATATCTTCCTTCATACTTAACCGAAATCAATGAATGAGGTGTCATTTTAAAGCTTATGGTCTCCACTTTGGTTAAATTGTATTTTAAGCAAGAAAGATTTCGGAATTCGACCCTGAAAGGGCAAAAATGTAAATTTTTCTAAAATGCTGTTTTCTGTGTTACGAGTCAGTTATCTCCCTGAATACCTATCTGAAACCATTTTATGAAGTATTGTTTTAAAGATTAAGATCTCCGCTTTAGTGACGACATATATTAAGCCAGAAAGTTTTAGGAATTCAACCCTGAAAGGGCAAAAGTATCAATATTTTTGCAATGCGTTTTTGTGTCACGAGCGATTTATCTCCCTTAATATCTAACCGATATAGATAAATGAGGTATCATATTAAAGAATAAGGTCTCCGCCATGGTAACATTATATTATAAGAAAGGAAATTTTCGCAATTCGACCCTTATAGGGCAAAAATGTCACTTTTTCTAAAATACGTTTTTTTGTATCTCGAGCCATTTATCTCCCTGGATATCTAACCAAAATCGATAAATGAGGTAGGATTATGAGGAGTAATGTCTCAGCTTTGTGACATCATATTTTAAGAAAGAATGTGTTTGGAATTCAACCCTTAAAGGGAAAAAGTATAAATTTTTCTGTAACGCATTTTTGTGTTACGAGCGATTTATCTCCCTTAATATCTAACCGATATAGATAAATGAGGTATCATATTAAAGAATAAGGTCTCCGCCATGGTAACATTATATTTTAAGAAAGGAAATTTTCGCAATTCGACCCTTATAGGGCAAAAATGTCACTTTTTCTAAAATGCGTTGTTTGTATCTCGAGCCATTTATCTCCCTGGATGTCTAACCAAAATCGATAAATGAGGTAGGATTATGAGGAGTAATGTCTCAGCTTTGTGACATAATATTTTAAGAAAGAATGTTTTTGGAATTCAACCCTTAAAGGAAAAAAGTATAAATTTTTCTATTACCGATTTTTGTGTCACAGGCGATTTATCTCCCTTAATATCTAACCGATATAGATAAATGAGGTATCATATTAAAGAATAAGGTCTCCGCCATGGTAACATTATATTTTAAGAAAGGAAATTTTCGCAATTCGACCCTTATAGGGCAAAAATGTCACTTTTTCTAAAATGCGTTGTTTGTATCTCGAGCCATTTATCTCCCTGGATATCTAACCAAAATCGATAAATGAGGTAGGATTATGAGGAGTAATGTCTCAGCTTTGTGACATAATATTTTAAGAAAGAATGTTTTTGGAATTCAACCCTTAAAGAAAAAAAGTATAAATTTTTCTATTACCGATTTTTGTGTCACAGGCGATTTTACTCCCTTGATATCTAACAGATGTAGATAAATGAGGTATCATATTAAAGAATAAGGTCTCCGCCGTGGTAACATTATATTTTAAGAAAGCAATTTTTCGTCATTCGACCCATAAAAGGCAAAAAAGTCAATTTTTCTAAAATGCGTTTTTTTGTGTCTCGAGCCACTTATCTCCCTTGATATCTATCCAAAATCGATAAATCAAGTACGATTGTGAGGAATAATGTCTTAGCTTTGCTGACATTATATTTTAAGAAAGAAGTGTTTGGGATTCTACTATTAAAGGGGAAAAAGTATAAATTGTTCTACAACGTATTTTTGTGTCACGAACCTTATATTTCCCTTGATATGTAATCGATATAGATAAATGACATATTGTATTAAAGACTAAGGTCTCCGCCGTGGTAACATTATATTCTAAGAAAGGAATTTTTCGTAATTCGACCCATAAAGCGCAAAAATGTCAATATTTCTAAAATACGTTTTTTGTGTTTCGAGCCATTTATCTCCCTGGATTTCTAACCAAATCGATAAATGAAGTAGGAGTATGAAGAGTAATGACTGAACTTGGTGAAATTATATTCAACCTCACTATTCATCGCATTTTATTCGCGAAATTTTTCTCACGGGTCGTCTAGTCATATATATAATTTCTATAAGGTATTTTTTTGTCACAAGCCTATATCTTCCTTCATACTTAACCGAAATCAATGAATGAGGTGTCATTTTAAAGCTTATGGTCTCCACTTTGGTTAAATCGTATTTTAAGCAAGAAAGTTTTCGGAATTCGACCCTTAAAGGGCAAAAATGTAAATTTTTCTAAAATGCTGTTTTCTGTGTTACGAGTCAGTTATCTCCCTGGATACCAATCTGAAACCGTTTTATGAAGTATCGTTTTAAAGATTAAGATCTCCGCTTTAGTGACGTCATATATTAAGCCAGAAAGTTTTCGGAATTCGACCCTTAAAGGGCAAAAGTATCAATATTTTTGCAATGCGTTTTTGTGTCACGAGCGATTTATCTCCCTTAATATCTAACCAATATAGATAAATGAGGTATCATATTAAAGAATAAGGTCTCCGCCATGGTAACATTATATTTTAAGAAAGGAATTTTTCGTAATTCGACCCTTATAGGGCCAAAATGTCACTTTTTCTAAAATGCGTTTTTTGTATCTCGAGCCATTTATCTCCCTGGATATCTAACCAAAATCGATAAATGAGGTAGGAATTATGAGGAGTAATGTCTCAGCTTTGTGACATCATATTTTAAGAAAGAATGTGTTTGGAATTCAACCCTTAAAGGAAAAAGTTTAAATTTTTCTATTACCGATTTTTGTGTCACTGGCGATTTATCTCCCTTGATATCTAACCGATATAGATAAATGAGGTATCATATTAAAGAATAAGGTCTCCGCCAAGGTAACATTATATTTTAAGAAAGGAATTTTTCGTAATTCGACCCTTATAGGGCAAAAATGTCACTTTTTCTAAAATGCGTTTTTTGTATCTCGAGCCATTTATCTCACTGGATATCTAACCAAAATCCATAAATGAGGTAGGATTATGAGTAGTAATTTCTCAGCTTTGTGACATCATATTTTAAGAAAGAATGTCTTTGGAATTCAACCCTTAAAGGAAAAAAAGTATAAATTTTTCTATAACCGATTTTTGTGTCACGGGCGATTTATCTCCCTTGATATCTGACCGATATAGATAAATGAGGTATCGTATTAAAGAATAATGTCTCCGCCGTGGTAACATTATATTTTAAGATAGGAATTTTTCGTAATTCGACCCATAAAAGGCAAAAAAGTCAATTTTTCTAAAATGCGTTTTTTGTGTCTGGAGCCACTTATCTCCCTTGATATCTATCCAAAATCGATAAATCAAGTACGATTGTGAGGAATAATGTCTTAGCTTTGCTGACATTATATTTTAAGAAAGAAGTGTTTGGGATTCTACTATTAAAGGGAAAAAGTATAAATTATTCTACAACGTATTTTTGTGTCACGAACCTTATATTTCCCTTGATATGTAATCGATATAGATAAATGACATATTGTATTAAAGACTAAGGTCTCCGCCGTGGTAACATTATATTCTAAGAAAGGAATTTTTCGTAATTCGACCCATAAACGCAAAAATGTCAATATTTCTAAAATACGTTTTTTTGTGTTTCGAGCCATTTATCTCCCTGGATTTCTAACCAAAATCGATAAATGAAGTAGGAGTATGAAGAGTAATGACTGAACTTGGTGAAATTATATTCAACCTCACTATTCATCGCATTTTATTCGCGAAATTTTCTCACGGGTCGTCTAGTCATATATATAATTTCTATAAGGTATTTTTTTGTCACAAGCCTATATCTTCCTTCATACTTAACCGAAATCAATGAATGAGGTGTCATTTTAAAGCTTATGGTCTCCACTTTGGTTAAATCGTATTTTAAGCAAGAAAGTTTTCGGAATTCGACCCTTAAAGGGCAAAATTGTAAATTTTTCTAAAAATGCTGTTTTCTGTGTTACGAGTCAGTTATCTCCCTGGATACCTATCTGAAACCGTTTTATGAAGTATCGTTTTAAAGATTAAGATCCTCCGCTTTAGTGAACGTCATATATTAAGCCAGAAAGTTTTCGGAATTCGACCCTTAAAGGGCAAAAGTATCAATATTTTTGTCAATGCGTTTTTGTGTCACGAGCGATTTATCTCCCTTAATATCTAACCGATATAGATAAATGAGGTATCATATTAGATAATAAGGTCTCCGCCATGGTAACATTATATTTTAAGAAAGGAATTTTTCGTAATTCGACCCTTATAGGGCAAAAATGTGAATTTTTCTAAAATGCGTTTTTTGTATCTCGAGCCATTTATCTCCCTGGATAATCTAACCAAAATCGATAAATGAGGTAGGATTATGAGGAGTAATGTCTCAGCTTTGTGACATCATATTTTAAGAAAGAATGTGTTTGGAATTCAACCCTTAAAGGAAAAAAGTATGAATTTTTCTATAACGCATTTTTGTGTCACGAGCGATTTATCTCCCTTAATATCTAACCGATATAGATAAACGAGGTATCATATTAATGAATAAGGTCTCCGCCATGGTAACATTATATATTTAAGAATGAAATTTTTCAGTAATTCGATCCTTATAGGGCAAAAATTTCAATTTTTCTAAAACTGCGTCTTTTGTATCTCGAGCCATTTATCTCCCTGGATATCTAACCAAAATCGATAAATGAAGTAGGAATTATAAGTAGTAATGTCTCAGCTTTGTGACATCATATTTTAAGAACGAATGTTTTTGGAATTCAACCCTTAAAGGTAAAAAGTATAAATTTTTCTATAACCGATTTTTGTGTCACGAGCGATTTATCTCCCTTGATATATAACCGATATAGATAAATGAGGTATCATATTAAAGAATAAGGTCTCCGCCTTGGTAACATTATATTTTAAAATAGGAATTTTTCCTAATTCGACCCATAAAAGGCAAAAAAGTCAATTTTTCTAAAATGCGTTTTTTGTGTCTCGAGCCACTTATCTCCCTTGATATCTATCCAAAATCGAAAAATCAAGTACGATTGTGAGGAATAATGTCTCAGCTTTGTTGACATTATATTTTGAAGAAAGAAGTGTTTGGAATTCAACTATTAAAGGAAAAAGTATAAATTGTTCTACAACGTATTTTTGTGTCACGAGCCTTATATTTCCCTTGATATCTAATCGATGTAGATAAATGACATATCGTATTAAAGACTAAGGTTTCCGCCGTGGTAACATTATATTCTAAGAAAGGAATTTTTCGTAATTCGACCCATAAAGCGCAAAAATGTCAATATTTCTAAAATACGTTTTTTGTGTTTCGAGCCATTTATCTCCCTGGATTTCTAACCAAAATCGATAACTGAAGTAGGAGTATGAAGAGTAATGACTGAACTTGGTGACATTATATTCAACCTCACTATTCATCGCATTTTATTCGCGAAATTTTCGCACGGGTCGTCTAGTACTTGTTAATTTATTGAAAAAGCAGTTGCGAAGAAACTTAAAATTTAATTTAATTTAATTGCAATGGAGCACAGGCTCTGGTGGCAATTTCTCTACACACCCATCTTCCCCCTATGCTGCACCTACCTACATTTGCCCTCTACAAATTTTATCTTTAAATTCTTTCAAAGTTTTCGGTAAATTATTCATCATTTCTCTTGGTAACTCATTCCAATTCCTGACACCCTTATCTAAAAAAGAGAATCTTCCTACACCCTTGTTCCTGAAATCGAGTGCCAGCTTGTGGTCATGGTCATCTTTTCCCTTCCATGCACTACTTTTCATACCTATTGCAATATCTTTCTATGCCTCATCGCCAGTATATGCCCTGTACCATGGACGTTTGATTATAAATCGTACACAGTCTCCCAAAATCAGTAATAAACAAATATTTTAACTCCATGATTGATTCCACTATGAGCAATACACGTCGGACATTCCAACTTTCACAAATACCTCGACTGCAATGTATGCTGATGACTCATAATATACACTTCACACAACAACATCCACAACGCACGCAAACACCTACATGATGCAATTGCACAACTAACTGAATGGTTAATTCACTGGCGAATATCTCTAAAACCCGAAAAATGTCAAGCCAAATTTTTACACTGAGAAGCCCACTAAACCCGCCAGAGATAAACATCATGGGAAACAACATTGCATGGAACCCAACTGACCAATTAATTAAGTACCTCGGTGTCGACCTTCACAGGCGGTTAACGTGGAACACACACATTAATAATAAAATAAACCAAGCCTATGCCAGATTGTACAAACTATATCCAATATTAAATAAAAATTATCAGTAAAAACAGAATGCTGGCTATTAATTTACAAAATGATATTACGACCGCTTCTAACATACGCATGTCCAATATGGGGATGTGCTAGTCGTAGCAAGTTACCAAGAGTGCAAATATTCCAAAATAAAGTTCTTCGATTAGCTGTGAACGCACCATGGTACACACGCAACAGTCAGCTACACCGAGAATTAAATATTTCTTACATTAATGAATTCATAACGCAACAAACTAAAAAATTTATAAAACGAATGAATTCAGTACCTGGTGGGCGGTTTAACGGGTCAAACTAGACTAAAAAAACGCCTTCCTCAAGACATTTATCTATCGAACAGTGACTTTGAAGACGAAATGAACCAGTAAACCATAAATTGTGAAACAAGATTATCCTCAGCACTGAAAATTAAAAATCTATATGTATTTCATGAACAAAAGTGTAGTTAACTTAAATCAATTTCATTACAACTGTATTTTTTTTATTTTTTTTACTATTTTCACACTGATAATTGTTCTATATATATATGATACTAATAACTGTTCTTATTACTATTTTAATACTGTTGACACTGTTTTTTTCACTATTGTCGCAACATATTTACTGTATCACTGTTATGTAGTTACTGAGGGGCCCTAATGGGCTGACTTCAACCATGTCAATAAGAATGCT
>JARYHS010008050.1:0-11531 GCA_031002005.1 Vandiemenella viatica
TTTTTTTAAGCATAAAGTTATAAGAAAATGAGGCTGGAAATTTAAGACTTTTCTTTTTTTTTTTAAAATGTGTTTGGCATGCTATTAATAGGCTATAGGGAAGGAATCAACTATCCTTTTTCGTGTCCGTATATCAAGATGAAAGGGATCTATGCAAAAACTACTCATCAGATTTTGACTCGGTTTAGAATATTGTATAGCCAATGATCTCACAAGAAAATTCATCTTAAGTGATTTAGGGAAACTGTGCAAAGCTGAAATCCAGAT
Source organism: Vandiemenella viatica (assembly GCA_031002005.1). NCBI lineage: Eukaryota > Metazoa > Arthropoda > Insecta > Orthoptera > Morabidae > Vandiemenella > Vandiemenella viatica. The sequence continues at coordinate 268 of JARYHS010008050.1, forward strand.
GGCCAAATATAAACACTATAGAAAATAGAATAAATAGAGATAATCACATTAATGGGGATATATGTGGAATTAAAATATTTATATTTTCCACCAGAAGTATTTGTTAATATACTATATATTGGTTTAAGAGACCATTACTTACTTTCAGTCATCTGATGAAGAAGTATTAATTAATAATATCTATAGATTGACATTCAATTGTTTTTTTTTTTTTAAAAAAAAAAAAACTAACTTCTTATTCAATACTAGCTGGTACCCACGACTTCGTTCGTGATTGTAAAGAATTCATATTGACAGCTATAGACATCTAACCACCCTAGTGCACGATGGGAGACTCGATACTATTACCACACACAAGTACCAGTCTTCTGCGCTATGTAGTTCCGGCAGCAAGGTAAAATTTACGGATACACTCAAGTCATTGGATGAAACACGAAAATATTCATGATCGACCAATTTCAAACACCATATCTCACACACTCCCACAGTTACCGAATTTCGGCCAACGTTGTGATCGATGGAAGACTCTGTGTTACTACCACACACAAACGCCAGTGATCTGCGATTGATAGTTTTCACTTAAAAGTGATACACCGTGACACATGCGTCTTTGGCAGAAATATGAAATTGCCGCAGGTCGACCATTTTCATCCCCCATATTTCCCACACCCCCATAGCTACAGACATCTAACAACCATAGTGCACGACAACACACACGATTCTACTAAGACACATAAACACCAATGCTCCATGCTATGTAGTCGTGGTAGAAAAGTGAAATCCGCGGAGACACATGCCTTTCGTCGAAATACGAAAAATATCCTTGGTCGGCCACTTACAACCACCATATCTACCACAGTACCACAGTTTCTGAAATTCGGCAGCTGTTGTGATCGAAAGGTGACTCTGTGCTGCTACTACACACAAACTCCAGATATCTGTGATCTATAGTTTTCGCAGAAAAGTGATACACCATCACACTTTTGCCTTTGACAGAAGTATGAAACTGCCACAGGTCGACCACTTTCAACCCTCACTTCTCCCACACCCCCATAGCTACCGACATCTAACAACCATAGTGCACTACATGAGATATGATTCTACTACCAAACACAAACACCAATGCTCTATGCTATGTACTTGTGGCAGAAAAGTGACATATGCGGAGACAGTCGAAATGCGAAAATATCCTTGGTCGGCCACTTTCAACCACCATATCTACCACAGTAACCACAGTTTCTGAAATTCGGCCGCTGTTGTGATCGAAAGGTGACTCTGTGCTGCTACTATACACAAACGCCAGATATCCGTGATCTGTAGTTTTCGCTGAAAAGTGATACACCATGACACTTTTGTCTTTGGCAGAAGTATGAAACTGCCACAGGTCAACCACTTTCAACCCCCATTTCTCCCACACTCCCATAGCTACCGACATCTAACAACCATAGTGCACTACATGATATACGATTCTACTACCAAACACAAACACCAATGCTCTATGCTATGTAGTTGTGGCAGAAAAGTTACATATGCGGAGACAGTCGAAATACGAAAATATCCTTGGTCGGCCACTTTCAACCACCATATCTACCACAGTACCACAGTTTCTGAAATTCGGCCGCTGTTGTGATCGAAAGGTGACTCTGTGCTACTACTACACACAAACGCCAGTTATCTGTGATCTGTAGTTTTCGCTGAAAAGTGATACACCATGACACTTTTGTCTTTGGCAGAAGTATGAAACTGCCACAGGTCAACCACTTTCAACCCCCATTTCTCCCACACTCCCATAGCTACCGACATCTAACAACCATAGTGCACTACATGATATACGATTCTACTACCAAACACAAACACCAATGCTCTATGCTATGTAGTTGTGGCAGAAAAGTTACATATGCGGAGACAGTCGAAATACGAAAATATCCTTGGTCGGCCACTTTCAACCAACCATATCTACCACAGTTTCTGAAATTCGGCCGCTATTGTGATCGAAAGGTGACTCTGTGCTACTACTACACACAAACGCCAGTTATCTGTGATCTATAGTTTTCGCTGAAAAGTGATACACCATGACACTTTTGTCTTTGGAAGAAGTATGAAATTGCCACAGGTCGATCCACTTTCAACCCCCATATCTCCCACACCCCCATAGCTACTGAAATCTAACAACCATAGTGCACTACATGAGATACGATTCTACTACCAAACACAAACACCAATGCTCTATGCTATGTAGTTGTGGCAGAAAAGTGACATACTGCGGAGACAGTCGAAATACGAAAATATCCTTGGTCGGCCACTTTCAACCACCATATCTACCACAGTACCACAGTTTCTGAAATTCGGCCGCTGTTGTGATCGAAAGGTGACTCTGTGCTACTACTACACACAAACGCCAGTTATCTGTGATCTATAGTTTTCGCTGAAAAGTGATACACCATGACACTTTTGTCTTTGGCAGAAGTCGAAATTGCCACAGGTCGACCACTTTCAACCCCCTTATCTCCCACATCCCCATAGCTACGCGACATCTAACAACCACAGTGCACGACAGGAGAGACGATTCTACTACCACACAAAAACACCAAAAGTCTATGTTATGTAGTTTGTGGCAGGAAAGAGAAGTATACGGAGATACGAATTTTTGGTCGAAATATGAAAACGCCCTGCACTGACCAACTTTAATCATTATATCTCCCACATCCCCACAGCTATCGGCATTCGGCCAACGTTGTGCACGACAGGAAACTCCATGCTACTTCCACCCACAAACATCAGTGATCTGTGCTAGGTAGTGGTGGCTGAAAAGTGAAAATAGGAAAAAACACGTCTATTTTTTATATATATATAGCTGGTACCCACGACTTCGTTCGTGATTGTAAAGAATTCATATTGACAGCTATAGACATCTAACCACCATAGTGCACGATGGGAGACTCGATACTATTACCACACACAAATACCAGTCTTCTGCGCTATGTAGTTCCGGCAGCAAAGTAAAATTTACGGATACACACAAGTCTTTGGATGAAATACGAAAATATTCATGATCGACCAATTTCAAACACCATATCTCACACACTCCCACAGTTACCGAATTTCGGCCAACGTTGTGATCGATGGGAGACTCTGTGTTACTACCACACACAAACGCCAGTGATCTGCGATTGATAGTTTTCACTTAAAAGTGATACACCGTGACACATGCGTCTTTGGCAGAAATATGAAATTGCCGCAGGTCGACCATTTTCATCCCCCATATCTTCCACACCCCCATAGCTACAGACATCTAACAACCATAGTGCACGACAACAGACACGATTCTACTACCACACATAAACACCAATGCTCTATGCTATGTACGTGGCAGAAAAGTGAAATCTGCGGAGACACATGCCTTTCGTCGAAATACGAAAATATCCTTGGTCGGCCACTTACAACCACCATATCTCCCACACAACCACAGTTTCTGAAATTCGGCCGCTGTTGTGATCGAAAGGTGACTCTGTGCTACTACTACACACAAACGCCAGATCTGTGATCGATAGTTTTCGCTGAAAAGTGATACCATGACACTTTTGTCTTTGGCAGAATATGAAATTGCACAGGTCGACCACTTTCAACCCCCATTTCTCCCACACCCCCATAGCTACCGACATCTAACAACCATAGTGCACTACATGAGATACGATTCTACTACCAAACACAAACACCAATGCTCTATGCTATGTAGTTGTGGCAGAAAAGTGACATATGCGGAGACAGTCGAAATACGAAAATATCCTTGGTCGGCCACTTACAACCACCATATCTACCACAGTACCACAGTTTCTGAAATTCGGCCGCTGTTGTGATCGAAAGGTGACTCTGTGCTACTACTACACACAAACGCCAGTTATCTGTGATCTATAGTTTTCGCTGAAAAGTGATACACCATGACACTTTTGTCTTTGGCAGAAGTATGAAATTGCCACAGGTCGACCACTTTCAACCCCCATATCTCCCACACCCCCATAGCTACCGACATCTAACAACCATAGTGCACGACAGGAAAGACGATTCTACTACCACACACAAACACCAAAGGTCTATGTTATGTAGTTGTGGCAGGAAAGAGAAGTATACGGAGATACGAATTTTCGGTCGAAATATGAAAATGCCCTGCACTGACCAACTTTAATCATTATATCTCCCACATTCCCATAGCTATCGGCATTCGGCCAACGTTGTGCACGACAGGAAACTCCATGCTACTTCTACCTACAAACATCAGTGATCTGTGCTAGGTAGTGGTGGCTGAAAAGTGAAATATAGGAAAATACACGTCTATTTTTATATATATATAAGATAAGATTACTGCAAATCACACACACACTGACTGCGAATCACCCCTGAGCGGTCAATATAACGTAAAAAAGTGTACACTTATAGCATTGCAAGACTACTTACGATTTTCCTCGCATTGCACCCCTAAATTTGTGATATCTACAGTTTAACATCCAATCCGAATAACCGACGGACCAGACGTCACTCTTACGATCAAAAATAATGTTTAAAAATCTTGCCTCCATTGGGATTTGATCCGGCGATACAAACATTAGTAGGCAAGTGCGTTAACCAACGGCTCACCAGCACACGATAGTGTATGGAACTACAGAGTCTTCACATCCTAAACGTCGGTCTATGTTCGTTTCGGTAATTTTTCAAATTTACGTGACAATATGACGAGAAATTGTTCAACCAAATATAGACAGCATTTTTCTCCATGTTTCAAATGAAAGGTGTGCAAAGTTACATCGAGATTGGATGAAAACTGTGGATTTGTATGAAGAATAAAAAACAAATATTCATCTTTTTATATATAGATAAATACCGTAAAAACTCCAATATCAGATTTTTCTTATGATTTAGGGATGAAACCATATATGTGTACGAAATTACTTGTTTCTAGGATTGCTGGAAATACAGTGGAATTTTGATGTCGGGGTGTTGTGCCGAAATAAAATTTTGAATTTCAATAACTTCAAAAGTAAGAAAAGGAAAGAAGTATAATTAAACACTTTAGTTAAACATGTTAAGCTCACTCTACAGTGAAAATCTGAGCTTTATAAAGTAATTAGGGTAGAAAGCGATTTCACGTTAGGGGTAGGTAAGGGGGTAGGTATATGAAAATTTACAAGTTTCAGACTTTTCTTATAATATGTGGATAAAATTTTATCTGTGTACCAAATTTCACTTTCTACGGCTACTGGAAGTGCCTTAGAATTTTGATGGTCATCAGTCAGTGAGTGAGTGAGTGACAAAATCTCTGAAGTTTGCATCCGAATAACATACGAACTAGTAACATAATAAAATTACTTATGATTGCTAAGATTGGTGATATCTATGCATAACAGAAATTTGAGACATGTAGCATAAATACGACCGAAGAAATTGAGGTTCAAAAATGGCCGGAATCGCTTCGAGAAAAGGGTAGGCAGTGCCGCCGTTGATTCGACTTGGCGGGTGCACTACCGTGCACCCAAATTCATACAATTCAAATATTCTTCTACAGTGTAACAGGAGTGGTATTGAAGGTATGACATCAACAATTATGTGGTAATTTGTTGAAATCTTAATCCCTATGCAGGGGCGGCCCTAGGCCGGTGCGAGCGGTGCGACCGCACCGGGCGCCGTCATACTGGGGGCGCCGAAAATGCAACGAGAGATCGTGTGTGCAAAAAATAAATTCTGTAGTAACCCAGCTTGCTGTTCGCATATGATTTTAGCACACTAATTATCCAGAATAGTTTATACATGTAAGAGCTACAGGTTAGTGCGTAGTCGTATGTCCTCATAGAATCGAGTCAACTCGAGTTGCGACTCGAGTCAGCTCGACTTACTCGAATCAAAAAAATCACAACTCATCCCTCACTTGTTTCCTGTCTTTTCAGCTGTCGTCTTGGAGTTCATTCGCATGCGGGTGCATGTGCATGGGGCGTAGATTCAACCTACTTAACTATTTCTACAGTGTTAGACCTTCGGTTGATTGCAATTACCGTTGATATTGTAAATATTTTCCTTTTACAGACAAGACAAGACATGAGCTACCTGAAAAAAAGGCGAATCTGAGAAGGCTTCAAAATTGCTTGCAAAATTTTTAAGAGTTGAGAAGTCATCTGAATCGTCGTCACAAGAACTAGATCCACCCGCAACAGGAGAAAACTTATTTAATAGAAGTCCTTCAGACGAGGCTCGTGATGATAAAGAGCAGCAGCATGTACGAGAAGATTTAGCTATAGCTGGAACGTCGTCCGCAGTTCAAAATATCACAGAATGAGGTGCACCAGACAAACCTCCACCGCCGCCTAATCAAAATACAAATTATGACGTTACTTCAAAATGGTCACTCATTGACTCTGCAGCCACAGATGAAATAATTATTCGAGTAATGAAAAAATTAAAGAAAAAAAACATGGACGTCATTTTTCAAATATGTATTTTCAAAGAGTAATGCCAAATCGAGAAACTTTTAAAAGATGACTGGTTCACTCTAAATCTGCGGATGAAGTATATTGTTTTGTATATTGATGTTTGTATATTGTTGTTTATTCAACAGCAAAAACTCTTATTTGGGAAAAGAAGGATTTGATGACTGGAACTACTTATCACAGCGTCTTAAAACTCACGAAATTTTGCACAATTCACCAGTACACCATGCTCGATTTGATAGAAGTGTTGATTCTTTTAAAGAACGTCGCGTCGGTTAATTGACAAGCATTTGTAAACACATATTGAAGACGAAAAATCATGGTGGGTTGCTATCCTCGAATGAATGATGTCCAAAATATTTTTTTAACATGCAATAATTTCTTATTTAGAGGAAGTTTTGGATCTGAAACACAAAATACTTCTAATAATAGAAACTTCCTGGGTTTATTGAAAATACTAGGAAAATATGTCCCTGCAACGATGGAGCATCTCCGCCAATAAGGAGACTAATATCTGTTATTTTGACAATGAAGTTCGTAATAAAATTTTGAATGTGGATAAGTTATCTAAATACTTTTCCATCATACCGAATAACATGATGTCAGCCAGGTCGAACAATTATCTTTATTGTTGCTTTTGTTGACACTAATGAAGTCAAAGTGCGTAAGTATTCCGTTGTTTACAAACTGTTCAGTGACCCTTCTGGACCTGGGAGCTGGTCTCACTGGCCTGTTTATCGATAATACTTTGCAAAAGATCGATTTGGATATGGAAGAATGTCGAGGCCAAAGGTATGTCAATGGATCCAATAAATCAGGAGGAAACAAAGGTGTCCAAAACAGAATTCTGAACGAATATCTTACAACATTTTTTCCTCCATGTCAGTAAATTAGGTGATAGCAGGTGCCGCCAAAACATCAATTAAATCAGTTTCCTTATCTGAATTTGTTTAAAGAATATTTTTTCTATTATTTCAATCACCAAAGTGATGGGAAGTGGTATCCAAGCACTTACATTATCGCCAAAAATTTTGCGAATCTCGTTTGGAGAATAGAGTTTCTAGTCTCGCTGGAGTTCGCTGTCACTAATCATCAGTTCGTGACGCCATTCTGGAAACAAATAATTCAGTTGTTTCAAGTAAATATTGTAAGCAAGTCTATGTAGACTGAAAGAGGATTTATGAAACGCTTCACATTTGCGGGAAACAGCTCGGAAGTTGAGAAAAAGTACCCTGGTTATTCGTCTGCTCTGATAACTGCCAAAAAAATTGCTTTTCAGACTGGGCCATATCCTATTATTAAGCCAGTCAGATCTGAAAGAAAGTAGAGATTTTTTTTTTAGTACGAGGTCGTAGATGAGATAGCAATAGATCCAGAAGAATTGTTTACAATCAACGTGTTTTAGCCTATCATCGATACAATTGAGAATGAGTTGGTCACTCAGTTTACACAACTATCCAAATTTAATGATAAATACTATCAAAAAAATTCTGAAAAGTCCGAATTTGAATCATCCTGTGCAGATTTGGAAATAAGTTTAACTGATGGAGAAAAATGTGACATATCTGGTTATGAGTTGGTTAGAAACTTTCAAGCCTCATCAACAACAGTTTCAGTTAGAATCAGCAGAACCAAAGAAAGTTCAACTAATGAAACAAAGTGGTTGGCAGGATATATTTCCGAATGTGTGGACAGCACTTCGAATTTTGTTAACCATACTTGTAAGTTTCGCTAAAGGAGAACAAAGTTTCCGTAAATTAAAACTTATCAAAATTTATTTACGGTAAACTCAGACTCTAGATATAATGTCGGATATTGCAATTTTATCTATAGAAAATAATATTGCCAATGGACAAAAGCGACGAAGATAGTAATCTTAGGTCTTTTAGTTACGATTTTATTTCCTCATTTGTTTGTTGAAAAAAAAAAAATTAAAATTATGTAAATTTGACGTATACGTGACATGAGCATTGTGTACGACATAGTAGCTTAAATAAATATTTTCATACATAGTGTGTTCCATATTTGCTGTTGTTTCTCATTCAAACCACTGCTATCCTATATTAATCTTTCTGAGATTTGAATTATTATTAGTATATAAAGACTATCTTCTGCCCGCCGCTTTGCTCGTCAGGAATTCATAAACCATTCATACATGTCTTCGTATTTGAATTCCACGGGAACTACTTTTTCGATTGGGATAGAAGTAGGTAGCCAATAACATTATTCCAAATTTTATCTTAAGCCTTTCAGCCGTTTCAACGTAAACAGTACTCATGAATAAGCGATTGCACATTTGGGGCGCCACAATTAGATCTCGCACCACCTGAAAAATTTGCTAGGGCCGCCACTGTCCCTATGTGAAATGTTCCATTTTGATACTTTTTTGATTTGTATGCATAATATGCAAATCTGATTGTTTCCTTGTGAAATGACCATGTACCTCGTTATTTGTTTTAAGAGCTGCTGCATCTTAACTTATGACATTATTTTAAAAAAAAAAAAAAAACATAACGGTTTCAAAGATGTAAATGCTTGGTAGTGGAAGAATATTCATATATTTAAATAAGGGTCTACAAATACCCATGATTTGTGATTTGTCATTATTCTTATTGCTCTCTTCTGAATTTTGAAAGTACTTAGTGCATCTGATGATAAACCCCAGAATATAATTCCACACTTTATTTGTGAGTGAAAATGGACAAGGTACGCATTTTTCAAAGTTTGTTTACTAGTAGTTCATTTTAAGATACGTAATGCATAACAGACTTGATTTAATTTAGAGTGCAAATATTGAATATGTCTATTCCATTTAAGATCAGATTGAATCCATAAACCTAGAAATTTTGAATCTAATTTGTTTGCTAAAGTCTGATTGTTAAAAATAATATTTGGGATTAGCAGGGTTCCTGTTTTGATCAGTATGGAAATTTACTGCAATGGTTTTTTCACAATTTATTATGAAATGATTGTTTTTGGACCATTCAGATGGCTGTTTAGTGGCTTTATTAATACTAGGGTATGCTGAAGAACTTCTTCGGTTTCACCTTTCATTATAAGTATTGTGTCATCTGCAAAGAGAATATTATCATGTGATTCAAAATTTTCATTAATGTCATTAATGAGATACAAAAGAAACAAGAGGTGTCCAAGAACCGAACCCTGTGGAATACCATGTTTAATACTTCTAATGTCTGATACATGCTCTCTGATTATTTCACTTTCTGTGTCCTTACATTTTAAGGTGACAACCTGTTTCCTTCCATCAAGGTATGACTTGAACCATTTGTATGCTATACTCCTGATACCATAATGATAAAGCTTAGACAAGATGATTTTATTATCTACCACATCAAAAGCTTTCGACAAATCAAGAAATATGCCAGTTACTTTTTCTTTTTTAACAATTATTTTTAATAAACTGTTAATGCAAGCATAAACAGCTGTCTGGATTGATTTCCCTGATCTAAATCCATGTTGTGAATCACATAATATATTACTCTTGTTAATGAAGCTTATTAATAGTTTATACATATTTTTCTCTAGTATTTTTGAGATAGCAGATGGGATGGTAATAGGCCGATAGTTATCTAGTTTATCTGTTTCTCCCTTCTAATCTAATGGAATAGCTTTTGCTATCTTTAGTATTTCTGGGAAAGTACAAGATTGTAATGAACTATTACATAAATGTGTTAGTGGTTGAACTATGTATCTAACACATTTCTTTATGATTGTATCAGGAATTCCATCAAATCCTGCACAATATTTATTCTTCAGTTTTTTTAAGGTAATGGCAATTTCTTCCTCTTGAACATTATCAATAAAAAGTGGTCCATCACATGTTCTTATCTTATTATCCACTTTGAATTATATTTAAATTTTTTAAATAGTTCTTCAGGAATACCAGTAAAATAACCATTGAAAAGATTTGTTACCACAGTTGGGTCACTAATTCCATTGTTACTACAGTTTAATGAAATATTTTGGCCCAATTTTTTAGTTTTACCTGTTCCTTTCTTATTACATTCCACATAGCTTTGTTTTTGTTAGTGGAGTTATAAATAAATCTATCATTTTGCAATTTTTTTGCTTCTTTTATAACTTTGTTTATATAACTGAGTATTTTTATTGTAGGCCTCAAATTCAGGTGTAGTGTGGTTATGTTTGTATACTTTGTGAAGCAGTATCTTTTCTTGACATGAATTTTTTATTCCTGCTGTTATCAAGGTGTTATGAGATGCACTGTTTATTATTATTTTTAGAGGAAATGCTATGTCAAAATAATATTTTAATAGCTTAATAAACATATTGAACTTCTCATTTAAATCACTAATTTAAAAATATCTGCCCATGATTCCTTACTTAATAAATAATTGAAGTTTGCAATGTTTTCTTCACTAAATGATCTGGTTTTTATTTTCTTTGTGGCATTGTGTATATTTTTTTCTTTTTCATACATAGTTAGTATCTGAGCCTAGTGATCACTGAAACCTGGGTTATGTAATTCAACTAAGAAACTTTGTTTATGAAAATTTGATCAAGGGCTGTCTTACTGAATTCTCTGAACATTGTCGGATTATTTACTGTGTGATTTAAACCATATGAATTAAGGAGCTGTGTTAACAACAAGTCTCTATTTTTGTTGCTTTTTAGATAGTCCACATTGAAATCTCCACATATTATTAAATCAAGATTTTGCTTGCTAATATTTTTTAAGAGTGATACTAATCTTTGTATGAATAAGTCAAAATTTCCATCCAGAGACTGTACACACAAACTATTATCTTTTTA
>JARYHS010008051.1:0-18000 GCA_031002005.1 Vandiemenella viatica
AGCGTCTAACCTTGTAAATGAATTATAGTCATCAACTTGATATTAAAGTCAAAATAGGACCGTTATGAGATGAACACTTAAAACTAAAGATTAAAAATAAAAGTAAGCAAAAAATGTTGTAAAAGTACAGTTAAAAACAAGCATTTTTATATTATGTTTATAATATCAGAATATTTTATTTCAAAAAGTTAAACAAATTTCAAAAGTCTAATCACCATATGTTTATGATGATGTCAGCAAGTAGCCAACTGACAATAGAATACCCACTAAACAACAGAAAGTCTTTCTTTTAAATAGATAAACAGAATTGAACAATGACAATACCTTGTCAGCACCTAGAAGGAATTCCTGACAACAGTTAAAGATTGTAAGTAAACTCTAAATATATTTTTAGAGGGATAAAGAAACAAGACTTTGTAATTAAAATAAATAGAAAGTTGAAAGATGATCAAATGATAACTAAAATTAAATAAATTCATAATGCAGCAACAGTTTTGAAAGTAAAATTATGTTTAAAGGGTGAAAAATGGAAAGATTAGACATTTCACTTAAAGGTTGTCTCTTTGATGTGTCAAAAATATGATTAATAGATATGAATGTGTTAAAAGCAAGATCAATATCAGAAAATAGAGCATGTAATTCCAAGAAGAATGGCACAAGTTTCATTTGAAACTATAACTAAATAAGTGAGATATGAATTTTTGAAGTGTTAAAGAGAGTGCCAGGCAGGTAGAAAAGAAGTTAAAATATGAAGCGTGATAGTGGAAAACCAAAGATTGCACCCGAATACAAATAGCCACAGAGCTAAGACATATGTCAAATTAAAGAAAAAATTAAAAGGAATCCAGTGATGTAGAAATTTTTAGCGATGGAACAAGCACTTGTAAAGCTGTAGACAATGAACAACCCTTAACTTTCAGAAATTAATAACAGCGAAACAGAGGTTTAGGAGAAAATTATCATAGACAAAAGTATTCGAAAAAATTAGTTCTACATAATTGCCAAGTTTGTAAAATTATTATTATTTTTATATATCATCTTTCATTTTTACTTTTATTGCTGCTTCTTTACATTAACCAATACAATTATACTTTCATCCATGGAGGAATTCCTTCCTCCATGCTTTCATCCAAACTTCGCCGTTGTACATACCATCTCTGCTTCTCATCTGTTTTCTATCGTCCAAAGATCTTCCTCCTCCTGTACTGTCCAGAGATTTTCATGTACTTTTCATCTGGTATTCTTACACATCCCCTCGGCCAATTTGTCACCAAAAATTTGTCAAATTTTTGTGTGATTTATCATCACACCACTCACCCATACATACATTTTCAGCCATAGTTACATTCATTCACACCCCCGGTATAAGTTCAGATCACATTTTTTTTTTTTTTTTCTAATCCTAACAATTCCTCTGCTTCAATATTCTCATGTGTCACTCCCTCTTCATTTTCACTTTTCCCTTCGTTGCTTCTTTTTCCTTGTCCTCTCCGCCATCCTTCTTTTCGAATTTTATAATGTTGCGGCCTTCATTATATATATCAAGCCCTCTCTTCTTCTTCACTTTGCCTCTCGTTGATTCTTCTTCTTCACTAACTTCATCACACTTCTTCCTTATTAAGAAACATCTCACCTCGTATTCATCTTCTCTTGCCTCCTTGTCAGCTACAAGTGTACAGTACTCCTCCTCTTCTTCTTCTTCTAACTCTTCTTCGGTATCTTCATAACTCTTCTCGTCTTCAATTTCCTCGTCCTCTTCAGTTCCCAAACCATAATTTCTGTCATCATTTCTAGTGGAAACAATAATCGTTTCATCTTTCCTTTCCATCTCTTCTCCTGTATTTTCCACATTACTGTCCCACTGAACCATTCTCGCCAGGCCAATTACTTGATCTGATGCTATGTCATCTTTCTTAGTATCTCTAACTTTGTCTTTTTCCTCTATCTGTTCTAGACATTCCCACCATTTCACTGGTCCACTATTCTCACACATTGTATTGTTTTCTTCACCGTCATCTCGCCGATTTTCCTCCGTTTTCTTCTCTCTCATCCTCCTCAATTTTCATTCCTAACTTGTCTTCGCACGCCCTTCTTACTTCTTTAATCCAGTGATCAGTTTTGTCTCTGTTCCTTTGTCAATCGCTCCTTCAGAATTTCCAACAGGATGATCGGCTTGATTGTTATTATCTTTAATCAACTTCTCTTGACACTTTCTTCTCGTAAAGTCTTCATCAAAATATGCCGTTACTTCTTCCAAGATTACTTTTTTGTGTCTATCACTAGTAACGGACATTTTAACTTCACCACCAATATCTTTACCCGTATATCCATCTACGTTATTATAGTCATAATCTGGCTTATCATCCTCACGTTCAACGCTTAGCTGTACATCTTTTCTATTTTTCCCAATATTCCATTAATTTAAGACTCATAAACCGTATTTCATTATCGATTTCATATATGGCAGAAGTGATTTTTGACATATCCATCTGCCACAGTAATTCTCCATACTCTCTTGATACTTATCCAACTCTAACCCTACTTTGTTTCTACACAGTTCTATATTTTTCACCATACCATACTTCCTTAACTTTTCAGAGTATAATAAATTCACTTCACACTCCCAATTAAAATATGCGATCATCCTCTCAATATTATTTACGTCAACATCAAACTTTTCCACTTCTTTCACATTACATCTCAGAGAAACTATTTTATCCATCCACTGTTTCGTCCTCCCAAACAAATCACATACCTCTATTATTTCCATGTTCAAATGACAATTTTAACCTCTTCTAGCTTCAATCCGAAGATTACAGGATTCTTCTATTACGAGCTAAATAATTAGCTCTATGTCACGGTCACGATCGCCACGTGGTAAATTATTATTATTTTATATATCATCTTTCAATTTTTTACTTTTATTGCTGCTTCTTTACATTAACCAATACATTTATACTTTCCTCCTCCAAACTTCGCCGTTGTACATACCATCTCTGCTTCTCATCTGTTTTTTTTTTTTTATCGTTCAAAGATCTTCCTCCTCCTGTACTGTCCAGAGATTTTCATGTACTTTTCATCTGGTAATAACGCTGCTTGGAATTCTTTGATACAATACTTAAGACATAATAATAAACCGATATAAAATACACTTCCCATTGAAATAATATAAAACAAACATTAATTATTAATTATTTAGAACTAAGTAGGCTGTGTATTCTTACACTGGCAGGACACATAGGACAGGTGGTAGGAAAGGTTTCAAAATTCTGCACTTGTTGGAGAGAGTGATCAGGGATGTACGAGAGAAGTCAAGGAATTGGGTTACAAAACTTTGGTCAGTCCATTGCTCGAATATGGTAGTTTAGTATGGGACCCTCATTTTACGTATCAAATACAGGAGTTGGAGTGGGGTGCAAAGAAGGGCTGGTAGATTTGTTTCTGGAAATGATCGCAGAATGGCAATCAGTGACAGATATGATAAAGCAGTTGGAATGGGATTCATTGCAAGACAGGAGGAGGATGAGGAGGGTCATGGGAGTGTACAGGGGCATATACTGGCGATGAGGCATGGAAAGAAATTGCAATAGGTATGAAAAGAAGTGCATGGAAGGGAAAAGATGACCATGACCACAAGCTGGCACTCGATTTCAGGCACAAGGGTGTGGGAAGATTCTCTTTTTAGGTAAGGGTGTCAGGGATTGGAATGAGTTACCAAGAGAAATGATAAATATTTACCGAAAACTTTGAAGAAATTTAAAGATAAAATTTGTAGAGGGCAAATGTATTTAGGTGCAGGATAGGGGGAAGATGGGTGTATAGGAAAATTGCCACCGGAGCCTGTGCTCCATTGCAATTAAATTAAATTAAATTAAATTAAGTAAATCAAAGATATAACGCAGGGAATAATAATGTGCGCAATAATCATAAAAATTAATGTTAAGAACTTTAACGAATCAGACACAGGTTATATGGCAATAATAAACAGCACAAGGAGAAAAAGGAAACTTTTGCCAGATACCTTAATCAAATTAAAAAGGAGTAGATGTACATTTGATATGATTTAAAACCAGAGAGATGGTTTAAAATTCTGTAGTAGAGCCTTAGGAGTTGAAGTATAATGAATATGTGTGACCTGTCATTTCGCACAGCACATAGTTAGCAAACATACAAAAATATGTTAAATAGACAAGATAATACACATACTTGAATTTTAATGGAATATTTAAGAGTACATTATTTAATAGAGGAGGAGAACTGATCAATTATTGAGAACTGTTCATTGTGCAATAACTTATTCCTTCTTACAGCAGACAAATCGACACACACAAATTCATTTGCACATGATAAACGTCAAATTATTTACCGCTGATAGTACAGATTTCCATAAGTTATGAATCCAATATTAACCGGATAGTGATCAAATGCGTTAACTCTGAACTACCAATTTTCTAATGGTTAGTCGAAGTTCCCATTTCAATTCTTCAATAAAAAACAAGATGCGAATCGACTGCAAAGGAATCTTGGAAGTTTGAATTTTTGTAAATTAAAGTTAATAACTCTGGGATCTTCTCTATCACTACTGCTTTATTTATCCTTTGGAGAGCAAATTTTTTTTAATCATTAGACCCGTCTGAGATATTACCAAATTAATTTCTAAAGAAACGTACCAGCTTATGACAAGTTTCAGTGCCATAATTATTAGAGTCAGTTCAATAAAATACCAATTTGTCTGAAAATCGCAGATGAAACCTTTAGGAGTTTGATGTATAGCGATTTCTCTCTTTAAAGATAACAAGATGTCCTGTACACTCTTTATCATTAAATGTGACCGCCCTCATCTGAGACTATCTCCCTATTTCTGCACAGTTTGGCCTCACAGTAGAACCATGACGTCACAGGAAACTCAGCCCCTTCTCTCGAATCCTGCCCATGACGACATCCTGTTGGTGGATGTTGATTCAAGGCATTCTATATTTCAGACGTTTCGGTTCCTAATGTTAAGTTGCCAAACATACATGGTAGATCCGTGCCTTATCTCCACCAGCTGAATTGTCTGATTGGCCAGATATTTCAACCAATGCTAGTTACAGATGATTTTCTTTTCTAATGTCATGATATTAAAGCTAATATTAATATTCAGAAAATAACTTTTAGGATAGGTTTATCGCGTACCAAAGAGTATACAAGGTGTTACAATTTAATCAGATTTATTACCCAACATGTTTAAGAAGAAGTTTATTCTCTTTTTTTTTTTTTTTTTTTTTTTTTTTTTTTTTTTTTTGATGATTTCTTTACTTATTTCAACTTTTTCGTATCATTAATATATCCATGTATGAACGGACCAAAGGATAGACATGTCACGAATCGTTTAAATTTTAATTTTTAGGTTGATATGGAAGCGGTCATCAGGATATCAACATGAAACATTTATCTTGAAGCCAGCAAGCCTCAGTGATGTGTGCAGACAAGAAGTTCCATGAAGGTTGGCTTGTTTACAGACAGGACTAGCAAACTTACAGAGCCGCCGGCGGCGGGGGCTATTGGCTAACGTTCTAGCCTAGTAAAGGTGCGGTCACGGGGTTGAAAACTATATTAGGTGATTTTTATTTTCAAACTACTCCAACGTACGCATTGTATAAAACATGCTGTTTCTGTTGTAGAAAACAGATAAACTTAATACATGAGACAAAAAAAAATAATAAAAAAAAATTAAATCTATTTCTTTAAATTTTCTGAATACATTTTATTTATATAAACTATATGGCTTAAACAAAAGCAGTTAGCTCCAAATCATCTTTTAATTTCACTCCTAATAACTAACCATTTCGAGAGCATATATGTCTGGAATCACACAAAAGCGACTGTTTTCAAAGAATGTCTAAGCAGATATCACCTATGTTGCAGCAAGCATTTTTTTTTTTTTTTTTTTTTTTTTTTTTTTTTTTTTTTTTTATCATTTCACATACATGTAGAAATTACGAAACCAATTACCTGCAACAACTAGGTGTCACAAAAGTAAAGTTATGTTTGTGAAGAATTTCTAATCTCTAGCGGGAATAGTATCTCCCAATGGATAATATTAGATGAGGAATGGGTATTAAGAAATTATAACTGAATGTGCATTTTTCGTTATCGGAAGTATCAATTTTTTTTAAATAGTCTTGTCGGATCTAGCAGTATTGCCGAAGAGATTACTAACAGCAGAAGCAAGTATTTACAATCGAATAGAATTTCCAACTGATAAATTCAATAAATTTACGCCCTTAATTTTTTCATAGGCAATGATTTCTGTTTTTTAAATTGGTGGGAAGGAATTAGGCCACGACATTTTGAAGCACAATTTCCCTTTCGTTTGGAATTATTTTGAGACACCATGGACAACCCAAATCTGGGTGGCCGTAAGAAGCTTCGAATCTGCGTCATCCTGAACACGAGAACACAGCTTACCGCTCTCCCATCATTCTCGGTATTAAACCGCAGATATATGTCCACAAACGACTTGGAGGAAAGGTCGGTGGTCGTATTCACAGGGACTATCTTTATCAACTCATTCCAGTTAACTGTTCCTATAAATATATATTTCTTGTAATCATTTTCTCGCCTGGAATGATGCAGTCTTCCAAGCTTTCCTATCTTCCGCTTACATCTTTTTCTCAACATACCACTTAAAACTTACAACTTCATTTACCTTCTTCACATATTCTAATCTTTGTCTACCTCTACAGTTTTTTTCCTTCTACTGTTACCTCCACTAACAAATTCCACATGTCTTAAAATGTTATTCACATCCTTCCCCTTCTTCCTGTAGAACACATCCACAAGTTTCTTTTTAACACCATAAATTTTATTTCGCACTTTATCTGGCCTCTTAATTTTCAGTATGCTTCTCTAGGACTACATTTCAAATGTTTCAATTTTCATTCTAGCTGATATTGCCAAACTCCATGTCTCCCTGCCATAAAGTGCTTTGCTCTAAACTTGGAGTTTTAAAATCTTCATTCTGAATCTCACAAGGGGACATTGCGGTCCCGGAATTTCAGTAAGGGATGAGACCTCACTGGTTTAGTAGTATACCCTAAGGATGACCATCCAGCTAAACTAGTAAAGCGCGCCAGCTGGAAGATTCCGAAGAAAAGGGGCACTAAGGTTCTACGCGCAACTCACATAATAGCGGTTTGGCTAAGTCTGTAGCGAACTCGCTTGCCCCCGCGGACGATCCGGATCCAATGCTACCTCGGAATTTCTTTAAAAAAAAGTTATATTTAACATTATAACAACTTTTAAAAAGCTAATAACCTAAAATATTATGAATTAAATCATTAGTATTTTTATTAGTGAAATGACTGTGGCAGCTAATTAAAATGTGAATTAATGATAATTTCAATTTTAAAAGATCGAAGAATTCTAAATGCATTTTAATGGAAGTAAACTAAACGATTAATTACTATTATGATACAATTTTGGGTAGGGATTTATTTATGTAATAATTTTCATTATTACCTTCATTTGTCATTCTTTTATTTTTCATATAAGCCCCAGAACGATAACTATAGAATTTTTTTGATTTAATTGATAATATTTGATGTCATTAACAGTTTTGAAAAAGTTTTTATAATTTGTAAATCAATTTAAAAAAGTTACCCGGGGTATCATCGAACACGGATTGCCCGCGTGGTAAGCAAGCTCACGACAAACTCAGCCACTTTCCCTGTATTAATACGGCGTATAAATCGACCAGTATATGAGCTGCGCGCTAAACTTTAGCGCCCTTTTTCTCGGAATCTTCTGGCCAGTGAGCTTTACCACTTTACTGGGTGGATACCCTTAAGGGATATTACCAAACTGTGAAGTCTCATCCCGAACTGAATTTCCGAGATCATAAGTTCCCTCGTTAGATCAATATTTTAAAGAAAAGAAGTATTTTGTTTCATGAAAGCTCTTTTCGCTAGTGCAACTATGCTCCGGCAAGTATTCCTGATTAGTCACATTAGTTGTAATTTTACTTCCTAAGTAGTACAAAAATAATTCAAGAAATAAATTAATCATAAATAAGAAATGCATAGTGAGAAATAAAACGTGGAAAATCGCGGTCAAAAAGCTACCTCCACTAGATTCGTGAAAAGTGCATCGAGTGTATTGGCAGATGGTTAATTTAATCTGTTCAGTTGATGATTCATAAATTAAGAGAAGTCCATCACTCTCTGATACTTTAGGAAACCTAAAATAATTTGAATATTAAGACTATGGAGGAATAACAATTACTACCAGCATGTAGGTAACTGTAATGAAATGGATTGCTCCTCACTTAACAGACGGGTTTTGGTGTGAATTGCAACGTCTCTAGTAATCTGATAGCAGGAAGGAAAACGAGTCTATTTATAAAACGAAATGGGATGTGGAAAGTAACTTCCTAGTTGCCAGATTTCTGAACACAAATTCTGCTGTTCTGGATTCCCAATTTGGTCTTCCATCGATGTTTCGTAGTATAAGTAACTGAATAATTTCTGTTGTTCGTTAATCGATAGTAGTGATGTGCCGGATATCCGTATCCGTATCCGTATCCGCGGATATCCGAGGGGGAAAAAAGATCTGTATCCGTATCCGTTACTTTTTTAGCGGATCTTTAACGGATCATTTGTAAAAAAATTAGCTAAGCACGTATATAAAATTATAAAGATATCTAGCAATGAAATTCTATTAACTTCAATTCAAATTACTTCAT
Organism: Vandiemenella viatica; assembly: GCA_031002005.1. Taxonomy (NCBI): domain Eukaryota; kingdom Metazoa; phylum Arthropoda; class Insecta; order Orthoptera; family Morabidae; genus Vandiemenella; species Vandiemenella viatica. Next base: position 8,726 of record JARYHS010008051.1, read on the forward strand.
ATTTCTTAAAATCTCATATCTGGCACATTTATAATGCAAAAATTAACTATTTAAACATATATTTTACTACAATGAAGTCTTCACGGGTGTACCGCCAGATTGTGTTGTGAAAACACGATATTTCGACGACTAGCTCCGCCGCCTTCTTCAGGTGTGGAGACATCTGCACAGGTCGGTTGACCCATGGATACCCTATCTGTGAAGATGGCGGAGCTAGTCGTCGAAATATCGTGTTTTCACAACATAATCCGGCGGTACACCAGTGAAGACTTCATTGCAATCGTTCTTACATTTATTTTACTAGTTTACCAAAGGTAACTGGTAAATAACCTACTGTAGTAAGTTTTAAGGTATTATTTTAACTATCTTTATAGTGAGATCAGGCCTCTAATCTTTGTGATTTGCTAGCTGAATTATGTTTAATGTACTGCTAATCACTTTTACAGAAACTTAAAAAATAAGTGTTATATTTAACATTACGTTTGGTAAATTGTACTTCAAAAAGAATAAATTGGCAGTTTCGTCACCCAGAAGTCTATTACGATGAGCATCATAAATTATTCATGCTGCACTGAAAAACTGCTAACTTAGAACGCTTGTTACAGGTGATGATAAATATGTACGACCCATGTGTCATATACTTCAAAATTTTTTACTGTTATTGTTAACAGCTTTTTTAACAATTAGGTGCAGCTGATGTGCTGTACACTCAATATTATCTACGTCAGATAAAGTGAGGGAACTCTTCATGTTGGATCCTCCATCACTTACCATGAGGTGCACATTCTGTTCGGGATTCCCCAGCCTTCAAACATATTTTGAAATATTTCAGAAATTTAATCTGTCCGCTTTTAAAACGATATTTTTCCTTATAAAATCTTTTGTAATGTTCTGGATGCCAATGAAACACCTTACCAAAAAGCCTACCAGATACAGGATGTGAAGGAAACTCTCTCAAAATCCTTCAACACGTCTTTATTTTCGTTCCTAATGTTCGCTGCAGATAAATTCCGTAAAATATTTCCTGCCTTTTAGAACATAATTTGCAATAACATTATCCAGCAATCGTCGGAACCCAAAATCTTCTACGTGTTGAAAAGGTAATCCTGATAAAGCTATCATTTCTGCAATTAAATAGTTTTAAATAATTTTTTTATCCCACATTTTGACTTTTTCTATGTATTTGTTAAAAAATATTTTTCTTAATTCTCTTTTAAAGACGTTGCCTGCTGAACGGAGTCTTCTTTTTATAATAACTCATATTTTTGTGGGTGTTTCGTCCGAAGAATTTTTAAGAAAGTTATAGATTCATGGGAATACATTCCTTCACATAGTTTGTATTTAGCAGATTCATCATTTACTATCGTAAAATATTTCCATATTACACAACTATACTTTTTTTGTATAAATTGTTTTTATTTTAATTTAACTTTCAACTTCCCAAAAAAACAGAAACGTATATAATCTAAGCAATCCTATGTCATCCTAAAATATAAACATAAACACGCACAGTTCAAGGTCAAAACGCGTCGCGTAAGCTGGACGTAAGTCGATAATAGATCGTAGTTGTCGGTGCAAGTTGAGAAAGTTGAGATCCGTATCCGTATCTGTATCCGTATCCGCGGATATACATTTTTAACGATCCGGCACATCACTAATCGATAGTACTCCATCAAACCAAAAACGGTTTTCTGAAGGTGGTACTGTATGTCCCATGATCAGACCACAAGCACGAAGCGAAACTTGTTTGGATATAAGTAATAATAATGCACAAGATAATATTATTCCTTTGTCACAGGACTTTCATAACTAAGGCATGGATATCCGAAATGTGGATACCTGAATGGAGACTATTTTTATCCTCCCGAATGCGAGGCCAGAGCGTAACCCCTTATCCCATCTACTCAGTCATTCAAAAATTATCATAGCGTCTAAAAAAAAAAAAAAACTGCGTCAGCTGAAATCGTGAATTTGTAGAAAAATAGATAAATTTCAAGCTTTATAATGATGTATATGTTACTAAAAATTAATTGGTGTTGTATCTAATATACAAGTAACATGAATTCCCACTATTTTTGAATTTGAGCCTGATTATTTAAGTTGGATCACTATACACAAAACCAATAAAATTTTGAACTAATTTGTGGTTCGTGATAAATTATTTGCTTTGTGTATTATAATGGCAGACAAGAGGAAAATTATTTCCTGGTAAAACGTTTTCAAATCTTCTTCCTCCAAGCAGTTGTGATGAGATTTAAGTGTTCAGGGAATAATGTCTCATAAGTAGACGTTCTCAAACATATTTACACATTTCGGATGTAAAGATTTTTTTGCTCCTCTTTGATCTATTATATTTTTATATAATTGATTATTTCTTTTATAACAGTTTGATTCTTTATACAAATAATCAGTAACTATTTAATCACGAAATTTTATATCTTTATCTCGCTGATGGATTGGACGAGGGATACATCCTGTAGGTCGTCGCGTCTCTGTGGAAGCAGTGTGGTCTCGGGATTGGCAGTTCGAATCAGCATGAAGTGCAATACTTTTTTGTTCTTTATTTCCTTTTCACTTGTTGAAAAATACATACAGTTAGGAATCGAAAGATTATTCAAGCTGATATCAAAAAGTTATGAAACAGGAGAAATTCCAAATGATTTTAATAAAAATATAATCTTCACACTTCCGAAGAAAGCACAAGTCAACAAATGTGAGAATTATCGCTCCATTTGTCTAACATCGCGTGCTTCAAAATTACTGACCAGAATAATATACAGAAGGATAGAAAGGGTAGTAGAAAATATAGTAGGTGAAGATCAGTTTGGGTTTAGGAAAACTCGCGGTACAAGGGAATCAATTCTGGCTTTAATACTTCTATGGCGGATCAAGAAAAACATAAATACTTTTATGGCGTTTGTTAATTTAGAAAAGGCTTTTGATAATCTTTGGTGGGATAAGATGTTCAAAATTCAATTGAAGTCAGATCTAATATATCGAGGTAGAAGAATAATTTATAAACTATATAAGAATCAAATTCTATAATAAAAGTAGAGAATCGTTAGAGACATGTATCAGTTAAGAAGGATGTGAGACAAAGTCTATATCCGTCAATATTGAAATTGTATGTAGAAGAAGCAATAAAGCAATTATGAATATAAGGTGGGGAAAGAATTGCTTGCTGAAGACTTGAAATGTAAATATCTTGGCATTACATTTGATAACAAGCTTAACTGGGCAGGACACATTGGACATGTGGTAGGAAAAGGTTTCAAAATTCTGCACTTGTTGGAGAGAGTGATGAGGGGATGCACGAGAGAAGTAAAGGAATTGGATTACAAAATTTTGGTCAGACCATTGCTCGAATATGGTAGTGTAGTATGTGACCCACATTTTGAGTATCAAATACAGGAGTTGGAGAAGGTGCAAAGAAGGGCTGCTAGATTTGTTTCTGGAAATTATCGCAGAATGAAATCAGTGACAGATATGAAAAAGGATCTAGAATGGGATTCATTGCAAGACAGGAGGAGGATGAGGAGAGTCATGGGAGTGTACAGGGCATATACTGGCGATGTGGCATGGAAAGATATTGCAATAGGTATGAAAAGTAGTTCATGGAAGGGAAAAGATGACCATGACCACAAGCTGGCACTCGATTTCAGGCACAAGGGTGTGGGAAGATTTTCTTTTTTAGGTAAGGGTGTCAGGGATTGGAATGAGTTACCACGGGGAATGATGAATAACCTACCGAAAACGTTAAAAGAATTTAAAGTTAAAATTTGTAGAGGGCAAATGTAGGTGAGTGTAGGATAGGGGGAAGTTGGTTGTGTAGGGAAATTGCCACCGGAGCGTGTGCTCCATTGCAATTAAATTATCTTATATAAGAAAGTCTAAGAAGGGTTCCGGTAGAAAAAATACTATGTTTTTCTGATAACATTGTCTTGTTATTAGAAATGGCTGAGGATATTGAGAAGTTACTGAATGGCTTGAACAAAATACTGAATAAAGATTTTGGACTGAATATAAATCAAAGCAAGACAAAAGTGATGAAATGTGTCGGAAATGATACCAATCACAGCAGATTAAATATAAAAATAGGATCTGATGAAATAGGAAAAGTAAATGAATTCTGTTAGTTGGGAAGTAAAATTATAACCAATGGCCGAAGCAAGAATGATGTTAAAAGCAGAATAGCACTAGCAAAATTGCACTCTTGAAAAATAGAAATCTTTTTGTTCCAAATATTGATCTAGGAATAAGAAATAATTTTTTAAAACTCTATGTATGGAGAACAGCACTTTACGGTAGTGAAACGTGGACTTTAGAAATACCCGAAAGAAAGAAAATTGAAGCATTTGAAATGTGCTACATAAGAATGCTAATAATTAAGTGGGCAGTTAAAGTAGGGAATGTAGAGTTTTGGAAATGATGGGTGAGGAGAGAAGTTTGTGGAAGAACCATACGGAAAGATGAGACAGGCTGGTGGGTCATATTTTGAGACATGCTGGACTGGTTAATTTGTTAGTGGAGGGAACAGGAAATGGTAATAATTGGAGACGGAGACAGAGATTCAGATAATTTAGGACGTGGGTTGTAAGGGGTATGTGGAGATGAAGAGGTTAGCACAAGAGAGGAAGGGATGTAGGATTGCATCAAACCAGTCGAAAGACTGACGACAGGAAAATATTAATAAAAAATTCGTGGCTCAAAGATACCTAGAATAATAATATTACTATTACAATCATCGCAATCTACCTTTTAATCTTGCATCAGTTATGTTCAGATGTTTTCTTTATAGTCAGTATTAGAAATACTGGTGAAGGCGCCAATATAATATTTGTAATAAACGGAAAGCTTTGTGTGATTAAATATTTCAAGTTTTATATGATTGTGATTCCCTGATTAATGATAAGAAATGTCATATCCTGATTATAAATGATGACCTGGAATCTTTGTAATAAGTTTTTGTCAGTGTTCTCTGACAAATTAGAAGTAATTGCTTTATATTTTCCGTTTCCCGAGTTAAAACATTACAGCTGTAGGTGAACGTTGGAGCTCGAGTTAAAAATCATTTTCTGTACGGATTACTATGAAGGCGATTTTTTAGTTCCTTGTGCATTTCATTACTTACAGCTTTGGTATATCATTGAAAGCTGCTGCGTAATTTATTTTTTTGTACAGTTTATGACGAAGCTGATTGCAGAACAACTCAATGCAACAAGGCGTTGTATAAAGATAGGAAATTTTGGTTCTTTGCGGCTTGTTTACGAAATGCGGCTTTTCATAAAGTACGTGAGCGATTCTTGAGTACTTTTTGATCGGAAGGAAAGCAAACCAAAAGTGTACACAAAATCAACCAGAGCAAGTACGTTCCTCGTAGGAGTGAAAGTAGCATGTTCGCTTACGCTTCAGACATTGCCGCATTGCCACAGTACCTACTCGTAGATCGGCCAATGGCGAACGTGGAGTTGAATTCGGTAATCAGCACGCATTTGTTGACGCTTGTAAGAAGTCAGATGAATCTGGTCGTCATTACCACTCAGAAACAATTCCTGGAAACTTCACACAGTCTGGACAAGATCGGAACTGATCAGTAGCGTTCTCATTTGAGCGGTGGGTACAAAAAAACACCCTGGAATCTGAAAGAGGAAGGATAAATGACCAAAAAAAGCTCATTCAATAACAGCTGTGATCTGGAAATAAACCCGGATATCACTATGAGAATGTGGTCAGAGGAGGCAGACATCACGATGTCACATTTAGAGTGCCGAGCAATATCGCAAGCACTTGCCAAGAAACATGACCGGGGCCGAGGCAGTCCGATAATGTTATGAGAACGTAGTTCAAACTTCCGGGAGCTGGGAGAAAATTCTCAGAATTCTTACGGCGGTGCGGAGTGTTACCAACCGCTAGCCGAGAATTACGTCTCTCACCGCCGGCGCTTTTTCAGGGTCACGATGGTGCTGCTTACTAATTGCCAGCAGGTTACCTCCCCCCTTCCAATGAAAACATTCGAAGAAAAACGAAAAACACTGGCGGAAGAAGAAAAAAAACAGGAGGGAACGCGACACGGAATCTGTGCATGACGTTAATCTCAGTGGTATACATTGTAATGGTATGAGAACATTACGATTTCATTATCTTTTTAGTGTGGTTATGAGCAGCAGATAACATTTATTCTGTGCTGACGTTAACTGCCAGCGACACAGTGACCAAGGGGGGTCAGCTACATACCTGATCCAACATCCAGGAAACCGGCGAGGCGTTTAGCCACTAACAAGAGGTGACCCTCCTCACTGTCAACTAGTGAAAGACTGTGTAGGAACATTGTCTTAAGAGCGATATTTATGTGGCTCCAACACTCATAGTAGTGATTTGCGCAGTCGCGACAATTTATGAAGACAGACCGTGGCGAAATGCAAACACGGTGTGTTTCTCCAACAATAAAAAACCAAGGAAGTGGCGATAACATGCAATTCCCAGAAACTTAAACTCGCGGCCAATCAGGGGAGCCTGAATGGAGAGAGGTCGTGTGTGTGTGAGTGTGTATGTGAGAAGGACAGTGTTCCTCCAATATAAAATGAGCTACTATTTTATGTAAAACATTGCTTTCATGTCTGGACGTTTTCCGGAGATGGGAGGGAGAGAGAAGGGACGGGATTGGCTGAACCGACGTCCGTGGGTCTTCCCGATCTGTGGAAGTGAGCGGCGTGATGACAACAGGGACTCGTTCGGCAGATCTCGAGACGAGAGGTCTTTGAAGCGAGCGGAGAGCCGGCAAGAGGCGACCCGTACAAAGTCATAAATGTTTATGCCCACACGGACACAAGTTTGATTGGAAGTGGTTCATGTGAAGACAGGTGCCGGTGTATCTTCCCCTGTGCTGACTCACGGTAAACACCTTCATTGGGAAAGTGCACTAATATTCGAAGTCACTCTCTCACCCAAATAGCGACCCTGGCAAGGAAACTTGCATATAACAGTTTCAATCTGCCGAAACCCAATGAGTTTTTAGCTGGAGCATAGATTAAAATAACTTCGTGGTTACAACAAAACAATGACGTGCCTTTGTCCTTTTGATTATTAATTTGTTTATATGTTTAAATATTTCAGTGATGACCGAAATGATATGTTCAATTCATATGTAAATTTTAACCTGAATAAATGTCCAGGTTATGGAACTTTTATTGATGAACAATGATGTCATGCATTGTAATTGATTACGATCCCGTTTTCAATTGAACTAACTTTAATTAAATTTTCCCTGAAATTGTAAATAAATTCATATATTTTTTGAAAAAAGTAAAAAGTTACCCAGACCCGCCACACGCTTCAACATGCTACAATGCCACGAAAATGTCTAACCAAATGATTTGTGTGAGTTTAGTGTAAAGTTTGTGCCATACGTTGTATCAGAGTCGAAGGTGAAGGATTTAATTGGTTTGCGAAAGAATTTAAGATGATGATATCCACTGACACTTGAAGATGAATGAGTCTGAAGTGTTGTATTTGTTTAATGATCCCGATAGTGTAGGATTATAACTATCAATGTCCAGGTCCGCATTTCGAAGAATAAGCCGCGTCGTGCTATGACAAAATTCGCAGTTGCTGACTGACGTAACAATTCCAGGTTGCCTGGGCGTTCATTAGAATAACAAGCGATCATAAACAAAAAAGTGGTGTGTGTCATTTCCATGCAAAACGTTGCATTCTACCTGGAGTAACAAGATATCAATAACATATGAAGGAAATTATACGTAATTCAATGACGTCAGTGTATCATTACATTTTCAATCAACAGTGCCAAAAACTCTGTGTTTAATGTACTTATTATAGCTCAAAACACTCATATACAGCAGTACCACAAACCTGATAATGCTTATATTAGTCTTCAAATTGCAGATGCGGAATGTCGATGAAGTGGTTAAAATAAAGTGGAAGAGAACAATGTGCACGCGTCACTAAGGCCACGTTCTAAATTTCTAAGTCTCTTTGTAAATCACTTTCGCATTCACGCAGTCCAATATCAAAAGCCACATTAATTACATTTTCAAATTATGATGTTGGTATGTCAATGTCATAACATGACTTTCGACTTCCATATGGCAAGATAGGCTTTTACATATGTGCTGCAAATTGATTGGAAACAACAAAGGGATGATTCATGATGAAATAACGTTAATGCATCCTCAATTGTGGTTTGTCACATTGAAGCCTTACAAAATCAGTATGTTAATAGAGGTAGAATGCAACGTTTTGCATGGAAATAACACACGCCACCGTTTTGCTTATGAACGCTTGTTGTATAACGAATTTTTTTTGTGCGGTACCAAGCGTTCGAAGTGAAAGGTGTCCCTTGTCAGCCGTGAGTTTTAGTATTCATTGGAGAGTACACTCCACACAAACTATAATCTCCTCTTTAGAAATAAAATGAGGTGCAATTGCAAAATTAAAACGTCTCAGCGTGCGGATGATAAATATTATTATTACTCTCTTCTGTTCCCAAAGCGTGTCATAGTGTTGAGAAAACGTTTGCATTTGAAACCATACCGATATTCGCTTTTAAAAACAATTAAAGACACTGATAAGATTGCACGTCGGAACTTCTGTGTCGATATGTTAAATCGAGTGGATGATGATGAACATTTCTTGGACAACATAATCTTTTCTGACGAGTCAACTTTGCACTTAAGTGGCAGGGTTAACACACATAACTGTAGGATTTGCGGCAGTGAAATTCCACATGAAACATTGCAACATTGCAACATTGTGTGATATCCCTAAAGTTTAATTTTTTTTTGTGCATTGAGCAAGAGGAAAATGTATCCCCCTTTTTTTCCAAGAGAGAACCATCAACGGGATAGTGTAACTTGATATGTTACAACAATTTTTGATACCACAGATAGATGAGGATGACCGAGAACGAAATGTTTTCTTTATGCAGGATTTCGCGCCACCACACTATCTGACTGACGTCCGGGATTTTCTCAATGACCGCTTTCCAGGTCAATGGATTGGCCGTGATGCTCCAATTGCATGCCCCCCCCCCCCCGTTCCCCAGACCTGACACCGCTAGATTTTTTCTTCCGGGGTTTCATAAAAGATATGGTGTACGTACTTCCTTTGCCGGCCACTCTACCTGAACTTAGAGCAAGAATTTACGCTGCTGCTGAGCAAGTAGCACCTGAAATGCTAGTGCGAGTCTGGGAATAAATCGACTACCGATGGGATGTCTGCGGAATAACCAACGGAAGCCACATAGAACATCATTAGTT
>JARYHS010008052.1:0-5000 GCA_031002005.1 Vandiemenella viatica
TTCTGCTTCACCTCTGGGGTGGGGTGGGACTTTCTCCACCAGCGAAATACCGTTACTGACCTGTTGAAATTTGGATTAACTGCCTCCTTGTAGTGTCCTCTTCACGTTTAGCACTCTCCTTTTCTGGAAAAGTCACCACGAATTAAATTAAAAATGCCGAAATATGGGATGCTCCGCAACCGCGAAATGTTAGCATCACTATAAAAATGACACAAAAATTATCGGTACAGGGATAATATCAACATAAATTGGCAGGCCATGTGGCAAACCAGAGACAAACTATGCATTTCTTTACTACGGAAGCAATCGATTATCTCTGACTGGTTATATCGATTCCAAGATGGTGAGCCTTGTAGTACTGCATTTCGAATAAAAAATTTCTATCTGTTAATTTTATGCGACGTTTTGCAACGGAGTGAAGCTAAAACGGCAAGAAAATATTACAACAAAGAATTAAACCAACATTTCAAGAGATTATCATTGATTTCGCAGCGCCGGCGGCAACTAATAGCAGCGCTGCAGTGTCATATTTAGGCATTTTTAATTTAATTCGTGGCGACTTTTCTGCAAAAGGAGAGTGTACAACGTGAAGAGGACACTATAAGGAAGCAGTTAATCCAAATTTCAAAAGGTCAGTAACAGTTTTTCGTGGGTGGGGAAAGTCGCACACCACCCAACCTCTGTTCAGGCGGCGCTAATAATTCTGGTCAAAATCACGGTAGCTCAATTTTTTAAATTAATTTCAATTTCTGGATCAGCCTGTCTTTCAACATATCCAAAATGCTGCTTGAAAATAAAGAAAAATTAAATCTTTAACAAAGTTTTCAACAGAGTTTTGTTTTAGAAACAAAGACTATGTGCCATTCTGGTACATTCTGCATTTCAACCTGAGATTGAAAACATTTGTAAATATTAAATTCCTTCAACCCGATGTTAAAACACGAATACTGCCACTTACGTTAATATTACCGCAACCTACTTTCATAAATGCCATGTGCTAGTATTGTCTCTGGCATGTGTGTACGTAATTATGGCGTCTATCGTTTGTTTACGATTGAAAATTGTGCAAATTTGTCCATGAATACATTTTTAATGGCTGTGACAGCAACATATTCTCAAATAATATCGTTCCAAGAACATCTGCATGATTGTTATACGTCGATATAGTATATCTCCCAGTCACACGTCGTATAACGTAAAGTCACTTTTTCACTTAAGTTTCTAAGGTATGTATAAGTTTTACAGCTCTAAGAGCAACATATATTAAATAATATCACCCAAGGAACGTGTGTAACAGTTTTCAGACCAAAACGACAATTCCTTGATGAGTCCCATTGATTGCGCTGTAGCCCTAATTACATCTAATAACATGACTGGTTCATTTACTATTGTTACATTCCATTAAATATATAGACAGTTTCAAAACAGGACGCGTGCTATGCACATGTTTACGTTGAATCCGAACAACAGGACGCCGCAGCTTAGTTCATATAATCAAATGTAAATCTTCATAACTTTTGTCCTCACCACTAATGAAACACACAAAATTTTCTCCCCTGCCCGAACGCTCCATAATTGTTATACATTGAATATATATAATTATCGCCTAACGATATAACACCTGGCGTCGTTGAAATAAAACTCATGCATAAATAGTACTTTGAAATAATCAGCTCCTATGATTGTCATTATTATTAATTCCTAATAACACGATGTTATTTTTATTTCTCTTCAAATGAGTCTTTCACTACATAAATATGTATTGTAGTTCAAGCTAACGTCTCCCTACGCCAACCATAGAAGAAACACTGGTGTCTCAAAATGGCGAGGTGTTAGAAATTTTTGTGCGTGTAACCTTCTAATTTTCCAAGGGTGTCACGTACATTAACTTAATCTATTATTAATATGATTGAAATTGTTTCTGTTTTTGCTCCCAGGTGTTGAAAACTGTTTGTTAACGGGACTTCCAAGCTGGAAATCGAAAGTACACCTAAATAACATCAGCGCACATTAACTGAAATTTCTACGGCAGCCGTTCCCGAGGTAAGAATGATACTATTATGTTCTGAATATTTTGTTGTTGTTTTTTGGTGTGTGTTACAACGAGTCGAGGCTGCATCCTGCTGCTGTCTAATCGGCCCTTCACCTTTTTAGTTTTTGTTTATTTACCCTTCATTTACACAGCCCAATATCTTACTGACTAAATTGGGCCCTAAGTATTAATTGTTACATTGTTGATTTACACAGTGTTTGTACAAAATATCTACATGCAAGGAATTTGGCATACAGTACCGTTACACTTTGACTTACTGTCTAAATAATTGTATAATATTGCATTTGGTCTTGCTTGCAGTAATAACAGTTACAGCTGCTATTGCAAATTTTAATCTTATATTGAATCACAAATATCGCTTATTGTTCTCATAGTGCTAGTGGTTTTTAATAAGAACCCTTCACCTTTCCCTTCTTTGTCTTCCGCTGTTGACTTGCGTTCACTTCCTCCGGCACTGCCCTCGAAAACATTCACATATTTGAGCGCCTCTCACGCCTTCCCTGTTCATTTTAAAAATTTACAAAAAATACCCTCTTACTCTACTCGACGAGGCCTACACAATGAGACTAAGTACGATGCTCTAGCTCGAAAAAAAAATTTTTTGGCCCTCTTTATTCCGGCGGGAGGGCGGCAAAAAATTGTTGAACAACGCTCCAAATGGCAAAATCGGCTTTGGCCCAACGCAATGCATTTGTGGAGCAAATTTCAGCCATGCAGCTCACTCCGTTCGGCAGTTATGCCACTTTGAAGATCGTACGTGCCGTCGTATTCCGTACCGGCATGTACCTCGTACGACTTCCGCCAGTATCTCCATCTTGCGGCGCATGCCGGAACACGGTGCTTCCATGGAATGCCGCTGCAAACCACCAAGCGCTACTTATCACGCATTGCAAATGTCTTTCGACACTAGGAGATTAATCTGCTTCATCTTATTTCCTTTAATAGCTCCCTTCGTTAAAGTTGCAATTTACTCACCACACACTTTTATCGCCACAGTGTACTGCCTTTTCACCAAACGGAGACATATGTTTTCATTATATCGTAAACAGTAATACTTATTGTCAATACCAAGCGCAGTATGTGAATGTAAATTAAAGAAATAGACAGAGACGAAGGATAAAGAAAAAAAAAAAAAAAAAAAAGGGACATAGCGGGAAATCACTAATTTCCATTTGATAGGGTATTTCGTCAAAGTATTACTTTCGTTACGAAGGATAATTCTTTCTGAAATCCCCGCCGGGTAGTAGTATCAGCGTTTCGGTGCGGTATGTATGAATTTAATTGCACGCAATCAGTTTGCGGTATGTTTTGAACAAATTTCTTTATTTCTTCTTTCGACACCTTAATAACTTCTTAGTCGTCGCAATAGTGGATAAAGAGTATATTCTATGTTTACGAGATAATAAAAACAAACATTTATTTAATCGCTCGCTTTGTTTGTTAAACAAAATTAACTACGATAATAAGTTTTCGCTATTTCGGAATGTCTCTGGTTGCTTACAAGGCACATCGTGCCTGGTCCGTAAACTGCAACTTCACCTCTCCTAACAACTGCTAATCGTCTAATTCTCTCGAGTGGCAAAAAAACAAGACAAAAAAACGTAAACACTGATTACAACAACTGGTACATACCTCCTGCTAAAGAAAATCCTAGGCACAGATCACGTCGCTGAAAACTGCCTCATTGAAAATGTTTGCTCCGACAATCTTCTAATTGATCTGATTCAATTCTTTGGTTGTGTTTTTATGGTTTTTTTTGTTTTCTGTTTTTCTCCTTTCTCCCTCTCCAGGCTAATGGCTCACCTCCGAACGGTTCAACCGCAAACTGACTCCCGTTACCTAGCAACGTTGTTCGTCGTTGCTCGGCAACTTGTAAGAATATTTGAAACTTATTAAACCGACATTGTGAACATCCTCAAATGTAAACCAACTCTCTCTACTTTCATATTTATATACTGTGAACATATTCGTCGTGGTTTCCACCAGGTGTGAATCTATGATCTCTACCTTTCATTCTCTGTTTTCTTCTTAGTATTTATTGAATATCTTTCCAAATGAAAATAGCGACTAAATACGTGCAATGTCACTAGTGTATCGCCTCCAACCCCACGTAAGGGTCTCGTCACTAGATCCTGTGCACACAAATGTAGGGTAGACGGATGCCTCGCCACTCGTCGTTTTGCGTACGGTCGAAGACCACACTGCACATCTATACCATCAAAAGTTGTCAACGACTTTTCTTCACCTTATCTAAGTTGCACCTGGGGCCCGCACCGGCCCACAGGTCACTAGGGCCGTGTAATAGCGTTAGTAGTTGGCAACGTCATGATACACGCGCAATTATACGACTCGACGGGTCGCCTGGCGAGTACAAACGGCGCCAAGGCACGCTCCTCGATAATTGCCATCTATACGTATTGTCCTTCCAATCAACCGTATCCTTCTATTCCGTTCCTCACAGCACGTACTGGTGCCAATTTCGTCGTTACGTTTCTTTCCGTTCCCTTCCAGCACCTTTGTGTTGCTTGTACTGCGTCATCATTCACTCACATACTCAGTACGGGTTTTGATATATTTCTATTGCGTACACCGTACACTGCGGACGTTGCTTGCGTATAACGCCGTCAGGGCGGTAATGTCAAATCCGCACACCGGTTGCCTGTCGGGACGAAAACATGGTGGGATTTCCTAGTCACAACAACCACGTATCAATTCGGCTTAGTGAGGAACAAATCTGTCTCAACCAACCTTTACGGCAGTCTCATTTTGCCACACGAGTCACCGCCAAACGCTGCAATCCATATCTGCTATCGCAAACATCCTGTCTCGAGGACAAGTCCGTTTAGTGGGTGAGAGGCCGCGCTAGTGAGATGCCGGCAGTCGGTGTGCCTCTCGCCGCCATCTCACTCGGCTGCCCTGCTCCGTACCAGCCCACCACCAAGAGTCG
>JARYHS010008052.1:15000-25000 GCA_031002005.1 Vandiemenella viatica
GAAGCGCCGCTGACTGGAGCGATCATTCCGCCCGAGGACACACCCGAGCCAACAGCGGCGCGGGTCCGGAGCCGGTACAGGTAGCACCGCCATCCGGGAAGAACCGCGCACGCTTGCCGGGGGCCTGGGCGCCCACAAAGTGGCGAATCGACTCCTCGACATATACCGCCGAGCAGCCGGCCAGGGCACCGGGCTCTGCCCAACGAACACGAACCGAAGCCCGCGGAAGGACAGACTCGCACCCGGACCTTAGGCCGGCACCCAGCAGGTCGCGACGTCCTACTAGAGAAGTGCGGCCCACCGCACACTGGAACGGCTCCACCCCTCGCGAGTGGAAAGATAACCGGAACGACCCCCGTCGCGGATTGCTCCGTGCGGGCGGCCGGCCCCATCTGCCGGCGCGGAGGCCATCGGCCGGATGGACGTGAATCTCCCCGTTCGACCTTTCGGACTTCTCACGTTTACCCCAGAACGGTTTCACGTACTTTTGAACTCTCTCTTCAAAGTTCTTTTCAACTTTCCCTCACGGTACTTGTTCGCTATCGGTCTCGTGGTCATATTTAGTCTCAGATGGAGTTTACCACCCACTTAGAGCTGCACTCTCAAGCAACCCGACTCGAGGGAGAGGTCCTCCCGACACCTGCAACGGTCCTACGGGCCTGGCACCCTCTACGGGCCGTGGCCTCATTCAAGTTGGACTTGGACTCGCCGCAAAGCGCCGGGAGAGCGGCCCTCCCAAACACCACACGCCACAGCAGACGGAAGCCTGCGGGGTTCGGTGCTGGACTCTTCCCTGTTCGCTCGCCGCTACTGAGGGAATCCTTGTTAGTTTCTTTTCCTCCGCTTAGTAATATGCTTAAGTTCAGCGGGTAGTCTCGCCTGCTCTGAGGTCGTTAGAAAAATAAATAGTGTCCGCCACCGTGCCGTCGAGCCAGCGGCCGTGCACATTACCGAGTAGTAGGCATGCGAACCGCCAGCCGACGGCAGCTTGGAAGCGGCACACTGTAAACTTGAGGAGACGCGGACGAGGCCCGCGAAGCTCCCACGGAGCGAAACGCCTTGCGTTTCAGGAATTGTTGCCGACCCTCAGCCAGGCGTGGCCCGGGAACGGAATCCATGGACCGCAATGTGCGTTCGAAACGTCGATGTTCATGTGTCCTGCAGTTCACACGTCGACGCGCAATTTGCTGCGTTCTTCATCGACCACGAGCCGAGTGATCCACCGTCCGGGTAGTCATTTTGTTTTTGTTTTCATCCGCACTCTGGCAGATTAAAGTGATTTTTGCAGGGCTGAGCGATTAATGCCTCCTGTAACCGAACATAGCGTATTGCTATAACAATGTACGGCTCCACGCGACGGCGTGTGCGACTGCGGCGAAAGTCATTCAAAACCACATAGGTACCGCAAGCCGCTAGCCACTCGCGCTTCAGCGCCGTACCAAATCACTGTCCGTAGTTTTGAGAGTAACGCGTGATTGCGCACGCGACGTTTGTAATATAATTACGACGCACATGTTGCGCAATCGGTAATGATCCTTCCGCAGGTTCACCTACGGAAACCTTGTTACGACTTTTACTTCCTCTAAATGATCAAGTTTGGTCATCTTTCCGGTAACATCGGCAACGGCGGAGCCGAGGCCGCGTACCAGTCCGAAGACCTCACTAAATCATTCAATCGGTAGTAGCGACGGCGGTGTGTACAAAGGGCAGGGACGTAATCAACGCGAGCTTATGACTCGCGCTTACTGGGAATTCCTCGTTCATGGGAACAATTGCAAGCCCCAATCCCTAGCACGAAGGAGGTTCAGCGGGTTACCCCGACCTTTCGGCCTAGGAAGACACGCTGATTCCTTCAGTGTAGCGCGCGTGCGGCCCAGAACATCTAAGGGCAATCACAGACCTGTTATTGCTCAATCTCGTGCGGCTAGTGGGGCAGGGGTTGGGGTGGGGTGGGGCGGCTAGAAGCCGCCTGTCCCTCTAAGAAGAAAGGTAATCGCTGACAGCACGAAGGATGTCAGACGACTAGTTAGCAGGCTAGAGTCTCGTTCGTTATCGGAATTAACCAGACAAATCGCTCCACCAACTAAGAACGGCCATGCACCACCACCCACCGAATCAAGAAAGAGCTATCAATCTGTCAATCCTTCCGGTGTCCGGGCCTGGTGAGGTTTCCCGTGTTGAGTCAAATTAAGCCGCAGGCTCCACTCCTGGTGGTGCCCTTCCGTCAATTCCTTTAAGTTTCAGCTTTGCAACCATACTTCCCCCGGAACCCAAAAGCTTTGGTTTCCCGGGAGCTGCCCGCCGAGTCATCGGAGGAACTGCGGCGGATCGCTGGCTGGCATCGTTTATGGTTAGAACTAGGGCGGTATCTGATCGCCTTCGAGCCTCTAACTTTCGTTCTTGATTAATGAAAACATACTTGGCAAATGCTTTCGCTTCTGTTCGTCTTGCGACGATCCAAGAATTTCACCTCTAACGTCGCAATACGAATGCCCCCGCCTGTTCCTATTAATCATTACCTCGGGTTCCGAAAACCAACAAAATAGAACCGAGGTCCTATTCCATTATTCCATGCACACAGTATTCAGGCGGGCTTGCCTGCTTTAAGCACTCTAATTTGTTCAAAGTAAACGTGCCGGCCCACCTCGACACTCGGTGAAGAGCACCGCGGTAGGAATTTATAGGGGTCCGCCTACAGCGCACGGCACCGCCACACGGCGCGAGGCCGGAGCGGGCGTACGCCTTCGACTCGCCCCACCGGCAGGACGTCCCACGATACATGCCAGTTAGCACCGACGGGCGGTGAACCAACAGCGTGGGACACAAATCCAACTACGAGCTTTTTAACCGCAACAACTTTAATATACGCTATTGGAGCTGGAATTACCGCGGCTGCTGGCACCAGACTTTCCCTCCAATAGGTACTCGTTAAATGATTTAAAGTGTACTCATTCCGATTACGGGGCCTCGGATGAGTCCCGTATCGTTATTTTTCGTCACTACCTCCCCGTGCCGGGAGTGGGTAATTTGCGCGCCTGCTGCCTTCCTTGGATGTGGTAGCCGTTTCTCAGGCTCCCTCTCCGGAATCGAACCCCGATTCCCCGTTACCCGTTACAACCATGGTAGGCGCAGAACCTACCATCGACAGTTGATAAGGCAGACATTTGAAAGATGCGTCGCCGGTACGAAGACCGTGCGATCAGCCCAAAGTTATTCAGAGTCACCAAGGCAAACGGACCGGACGAGCCGACCGATTGGTTTTGATCTAATAAAAGCGTCCCTTCCATTTCTGGTCGGGACTCTGTTTGCATGTATTAGCTCTAGAATTACCACAGTTATCCAAGTAACGTGGGTACGATCTAAGGAACCATAACTGATTTAATGAGCCATTCGCGGTTTCACCTTAATGTGGCTTGCACTGAGACATGCATGGCTTAATCTTTGAGACAAGCATATCACTACTGGCAGGATCAACCAGGTTGCTGTTGTTAAAGAAACACAGCGCCGGACGGCGACGCGAGGCACCCGGCGAACCGGAGTGCCCGCACGTAGTCTAGTCCGCAAAATTTCTATTACTTCTCTTTCGAGGAGGCCAATGCCCTCCCTCACTATATACTTCGAAATCCCCTCAGGTCCCGGGAAACGAAAGCGGCACAGCGTCCGCTACCGTCCCAAGCGTGGGAAGTCGTGATCGGCGCAAGCGCCCGGTTAGCGGCGAGTAGATGCCTCTGGAAACGGTTGCCCGCACATGAGCGTGCCTCTGGCGGCAGAGGCCCGCGGGCTTGCTGGCGTGGAACGAGCGCCCCCGACGCGCAGTCGCAAGTCACAGCACAGAAAGTCCGCCGGCACTGTGGCCTGGCGGCGGTGACTCGGATCAACGGTCGGCAGGTCGCTGCCACTCGGCGGTACTAGGCGCACGTCACGAGTCCTCGCGAACCCGATTGCCCCTCCCGCCGGTTTGCGTGCAAACGAACTCTCCTGGACGGAGCGTACACCGAGCAGCCACGCACCAACACGCGGCCGAGCTCAAAGCAACGCACCCGCCATCAGGCGGCAGGCCACTGCACACAGACACTTTCGCGCCGGCTACAGTCTGCCCGCACTGCGTTCGCACATAGAAGGAACGCACGGATGGGTACGGGAGAAGAACCGCTGTGCGCTCTGTCGGGCGAGAGAGGGGAGGCTGCCGCGGCAGTGGCCGGTTTTCCCCTCCTCCCGCCGGCCGCGCGCGCTCTGGTGGTGGGCTGGCTACGGAGCAGGGCAGCCGAGTGAGATGGCGGCGAGAGGCACACCGACTGCCGGCATCTCACTAGCGCGGCCTCTCACCCACTAAACGGACTTGTCCTCGAGACAGGATGTTTGCGATAGCAGATATGGATTGCAGCGTTTGGCGGTGACTCGTGTGGCAAAATGAGACTGCCGTAAAGGTTGGTTGAGACAGATTTGTTCCTCACTAAGCCGAATTGATACGTGGTTGTTGTGACTAGGAAATCCCACCATGTTTTCGTCCCGACAGGCAACCGGTGTGCGGATTTGACATTACCGCCCTGACGGCGTTATACGCAAGCAACGTCCGCAGTGTACGGTGTACGCAATAGAAATATATCAAAACCCGTACTGAGTATGTGAGTGAATGATGACGCAGTACAAGCAACACAAAGGTGCTGGAAGGGAACGGAAAGAAACGTAACGACGAAATTGGCACCAGTACGTGCTGTGAGGAACGGAATAGAAGGATACGGTTGATTGGAAAGGAAACGTATAGATGGCAATTATCGAGGAGCGTGGCTTGGCGCCGGTTGTACTCGCCAGGCGACAGTCGAGTCGTATAATTGCGCGTGTATCATGACGTTGCCAACTACTAACGCTATTTACACGGCCCTAGTGACTGGTGCCGGTGCAGGGCCCCAGGGCAATTAGTAAGGTGAAGAAAAGTCGTTGACAACTTTTGATGGTAAGATGTGCAGTGTGGTCTTCGACGTACGCAAAACGACGAGTGGCGAGGCATCCGTCTACCCTACATTTGTGTGCACAGGATCTAGTGACGAGACCCTTACGTGGGGTTGGAGGCGATACACTAGTGACATTGCACGTATTTAGTCGCTATTTTCATTTGGAAAGATATTCAATAAATACTAAGAAGAAAACAGAGAATGAAAGGTAGAGATCATAGATTCACACCTGGTGGAAACCACGACGAATATGTTCACAGTATATAAATATGAAAGTAGAGAGAGTTGGTTTACATTTGAGGATGTTCACAATGTCGGTTTAATAAGTTTCAAATATTCTTACAAGTTGCCGAGCAACGACGAACAACGTTGCTAGGTAACGGGAGTCAGTTTGCGGTTGAACCGTTCGGAGGTGAGCCATTAGCCTGGAGAGGGAGAAAGGAGAAAAACAGAAAACAAAAAAAACCATAAAAACACAACCAAAGAATTGAATCAGATCAATTAGAAGATTGTCGGAGCAAACATTTTCAATGAGGCAGTTTTCAGCGACGTGATCTGTGCCTAGGATTTTCTTTAGCAGGAGGTATGTACCAGTTGTTGTAATCAGTGTTTACGTTTTTTTGTCTTGTTTTTTTGCCACTCGAGAGAATTAGACGATTAGCAGTTGTTAGGAGAGGTGAAGTTGCAGTTTACGGACCAGGCACGATGTGCCTTGTAAGCAACCAGAGACATTCCGAAATAGCGAAAACTTATTATCGTAGTTAATTTTGTTTAACAAACAAAGCGAGCGATTAAATAAATGTTTGTTTTTATTATCTCGTAAACATAGAATATACTCTTTATCCACTATTGCGACGACTAAGAAGTTATTAAGGTGTCGAAAGAAGAAATAAAGAAATTTGTTCAAAACATACCGCAAACTGATTGCGTGCAATTAAATTCATACATACCGCACCGAAACGCTGATACTACTACCCGGCGGGGATTTCAGAAAGAATTATCCTTCGTAACGAAAGTAATACTTTGACGAAATACCCTATCAAATGGAAATTAGTGATTTCCCGCTGTCCCTTTTTTTTTTTTTTTGTTTTCTTTATCCTTCGTCTCTGTCTATTTCTTTAATTTACATTCACATACTGCGCTTGGTATTGACAATAAGTATTACTGTTTACGATATAATGAAAACATATGTCTCCGTTTGGTGAAAAGGCAGTACACTGTGGCGATAAAAGTGTGTGGTGAGTAAATTGCAACTTTAACGAAGGGAGCTATTAAAGGAAATAAGATGAAGCAGATTAATCTCCTAGTGTCGAAAGACATTTGCAATGCGTGATAAGTAGCGCTTGGTGGTTTGCAGCGGCATTCCATGGAAGCACCGTGTTCCGGCATGCGCCGCAAGATGGAGATACTGGCGGAAGTCGTACGAGGTACATGCCGGTACGGAATACGACGGCACGTACGATCTTCAAAGTGGCATAACTGCCGAACGGAGTGAGCTGCATGGCTGAAATTTGCTCCACAAATGCATTGCGTTGGGCCAAAGCCGATTTTGCCATTTGGAGCGTTGTTCAACAATTTTTTGCCGCCCTCCCGCCGGAATAAAGAGGGCCAAAAAATTTTTTTTTCGAGCTAGAGCATCGTACTTAGTCCTCATTGTGTAGGCCTCGTCGAGTAGAGTAAGAGGGTATTTTTGTAAATTTTTAAAATGAACAGGGAAGGCGTGAGAGGCGCTCAAATATGTGAATGTTTTCGAGGGCGCATCAAGAGCAGTGCCGGAGGAAGTGAACGCAAGTCAACAGCGAAGACAAAGAAGGGAAAGGTGAGGGGTTGTTATTAAAACCACTAGCACTATGAGAACAATAAGCGATATTTGTGATTCAATATAAGATTAAATTTGCAACAGCAGCTGTAACTGTTATACTGCAAGCAAGACCAAATGTAATATTATACAATTATTTAGACAGTAAGTCAAAGTGTACGGAACTGTATGGCCAAATTCCTTGCATGTAAATATTTTGTACAAACACTATGTAAAATCAACAATGTACAAGTGATACTTAGGGCCCATTTAGTGCAGTAAGATTTAGGCTGTGTAAATAAGGGGTAAATAAACAAAAACTAAAAAGGTGAAGGGCCGATTAGACAGCAGCAGGATGCAGCCTCGACTCGTTGTAAGAATTATTGCAGTATATGTGGAATGCTTGTGACACACACCAAAAAACAACAACAAAATATTCAGAACATAATAGTATCATTCTTACCTCGGGAACGGCTGCCGTAGAAATTTCAGTTAATGTGCGCTGATGTTATTTAGGTGTACTTTCGATTTCCAGCTTGGAAGTCCCGTTAACAAACAGTTTTCAACACCTGGGAGCAAAAACAGAAACAATTTCAATCATATTAATAATAGATTAAGTTAATGTACGTGACACCCTTGGAAAATTAGAAGGTTACACGCACAAAAATTTCTAACACCTCGCCATTTTGAGACACCAGTGTTTCTTCTATGGTTGGCGTAGGGAGACGTTAGCTTGAACTACAATACATATTTATGTAGTGAAAGACTCATTTGAAGAGAAATAAAAATAACATCGTGTTATTAGGAATTAATAATAATGACAATCATAGGAGCTGATTATTTCAAAGTACTATTTATGCATGAGTTTTATTTCAACGACGCCAGGTGTTATATCGTTAGGCGATAATTATATATATTCAATGTATAACAATTATGGAGCGTTCGGGCAGGGGAGAAAATTTTGTGTGTTTCATTAGTGGTGAGGACAAAAGTTATGAAGATTTACATTTGATTATATGAACTAAGCTGCGGCGTCCTGTTGTTCGGATTCAACGTAAACATGTGCATAGCACGCGTCCTGTTTTGAAACTGTCTATATATTTAATGGAATGTAACAATAGTAAATGAACCAGTCATGTTATTAGATGTAATTAGGGCTACAGCGCAATCAATGGGACTCATCAAGGAATTGTCGTTTTGGTCTGAAAACTGTTACACACGTTCCTTGGGTGATATTATTTAATATATGTTGCTCTTAGAGCTGTAAAACTTATACATACCTTAGAAACTTAAGTGAAAAAGTGACTTTACGTTATACGACGTGTGACTGGGAGATATACTATATCGACGTATAACAATCATGCAGATGTTCTTGGAACGATATTATTTGAGAATATGTTGCTGTCACAGCCATTAAAAATGTATTCATGGACAAATTTGCACAATTTTCAATCGTAAACAAACGATAGACGCCATAATTACGTACACACATGCCAGAGACAATACTAGCACATGGCATTTATGAAAGTAGGTTGCGGTAATATTAACGTAAGTGGCAGTATTCGTGTTTTAACATCGGGTTGAAGGAATTTAATATTTACAAATGTTTTCAATCTCAGGTTGAAATGCAGAATGTACCAGAATGGCACATAGTCTTTGTTTCTAAAACAAAACTCTGTTGAAAACTTTGTTAAAGATTTAATTTTTCTTTATTTTCAAGCAGCATTTTGGATATGTTGAAAGACAGGCTGATCCAGAAATTGAAATTAATTTAAAAAATTGAGCTACCGTGATTTTGACCAGAATTATTAGCGCCGCCTGAACAGAGGTTGGGTGGTGTGCGACTTTCCCCACCCACGAAAAACTGTTACTGACCTTTTGAAATTTGGATTAACTGCTTCCTTATAGTGTCCTCTTCACGTTGTACACTCTCCTTTTGCAGAAAAGTCGCCACGAATTAAATTAAAAATGCCTAAATATGACACTGCAGCGCTGCTATTAGTTGCCGCCGGCGCTGCGAAATCAATGATAATCTCTTGAAATGTTGGTTTAATTCTTTGTTGTAATATTTTCTTGCCGTTTTAGCTTCACTCCGTTGCAAAACGTCGCATAAAATTAACAGATAGAAATTTTTTATTCGAAATGCAGTACTACAAGGCTCACCATCTTGGAATCGATATAACCAGTCAGAGATAATCGATTGCTTCCGTAGTAAAGAAATGCATAGTTTGTCTCTGGTTTGCCACATGGCCTGCCAATTTATGTTGATATTATCCCTGTACCGATAATTTTTGTGTCATTTTTATAGTGATGCTAACATTTCGCGGTTGCGGAGCATCCCATATTTCGGCATTTTTAATTTAATTCGTGGTGACTTTTCCAGAAAAGGAGAGTGTACAACGTGAAGAGGACACTACAAGGAGGCAGTTAATCCAAATTTCAACAGGTCAGTAACGGTATTTCGCTGGTGGAGAAAGTCCCACCCCACCCCAGAGGTGAAGCAGGAACATTATACATCGCCGTATGCCTTTTCCCAGCCGCGCGTGGCTTAACGGTACGGCACTTTTCAGAGTCAATTTTCTGAGAATTGATATATTTTACAGCTCCAAGAGCAACATATCCTACATAATATCACCCAACTAACGTGTACAACAGTTTTCAGGACAAAACTAGTATTCCTTGACGGGTCCCAGTGTCTGGGCTATTACCGTAATTAGTTTATCAGGAACTTGTGTAAGGATTTTGAAGATGTGTTGCATACTGAACATAAATACAGTTTTACGGTGCCGAATGAAGAGTAGATGCAATAACTGCATGAAATTTTATGGTGTTTAGGGTACGCCACTGCATGTGTTGTTTCACTAAGTTTATTGCTTGTGGAGTGATTGTAACATTTGAATTGTGTCCAACGCTGTGACAGATACACATGTGAGTAACGGCTATCTCATATAATTGTGGGAGTGTTGAAGTTAGCATTCTTATAGTCAATCATTTTGCTAATTGAAAATAGCATGTTTTTAATGTTCCCTACTTGGGATGTACAAATGAAATATGCCCTAGTAGATAAGAAGCTACATTGCAATAGCTACACATTATTACGTAATTCGTAAAATTCGGATCCGTGTTTTAAATATCATCGCGTCTGCAGCGGAGTCTGAGATTTGGCGAAGTTACAGTTTCTATTGAGAAGAAGCAAAGAAAAATTTCATATAATATGTTTTTGAAATACATGTAATGAAATACGAAATAA
>JARYHS010008054.1:0-17989 GCA_031002005.1 Vandiemenella viatica
GTTTATTATAGTTTTTAACATAAAAAATAAATTTTTGTACTGAATGAACACCAATTTCTCTGTAATAAGAGGTAATAATCAGTTTTGCTTGTCCTCGTAAACAAGGCCATGTTCAAAGAAAATTCTTTCGTTATATACGCTACTGCAAGGCACTGATAAAAAATTCTAGCAAATTTTATCAAATCCGGATACTGTGTCGTATTAGCTGACCACCAAATATACGAGTCACGCTTTCCATTAATTCGAGATGATTTTAAATAAATGTCAGTCTCGCTAGCAGTCAAGTTTTGTTTTTGTTTTTTTTCTCGCATGACATTTTTATAGATTCCAATAGAATCTTCTGACGAGCTTCACCAAACCCCAGACAGTTTGCCTTGAATCTTGGTTCTACAAAGGTCGGAAACAAGTAGTTTGTATCTTCACTTAAGGAACCGAAACTACTTTTTAATTCAGTTTTCAAAGAGGCTCTAATGTATGTATGGTAAGTCAGGAGTTTTTTTGTGCTTTCTCATCGTTATCTAATTATTATTATTATTTCTTTTTTTTAAGTGCAGAAACTTGTGATATTACTTCGGAATTGCAGTAAGGACTAGTTATTTTTTTTATTTCTTCAAAGGACTTCATTATCTTAACTCACTTTACCATCAAACACCACTGTTGAAGTGTCAAATTAGTGTGCATTCTGCGATCAGCCACATATAGAGATATAGCCCTTTTTTGTTCCAACAGGAACTTTGTAATATAAAAGGTAGAATTCCATTTCTTGCTGATATCTGGCACTAGCTGACGGTCAGGTAAATCTTTCTTCTTGAATCACGAGCAAGGAGCAACATTTCTGTAGCTAAGCCCGAACGATTAAAGTGCGTAACAAGACATCTACTAGTAACAATCGCTCCTGCCTCTTCAGGCTTGATGCTCAATGGCTCAGTTAAAATTCTCAGCAAATTGATGAAACATCTTGCAGAAGCATACTCAGCCACGCTTACACCCTTCACCATGTTGGCACCATTGTCATGAATGAGTAAATGTATTTTGTTTTGGTCAATAGCCCAACAATTTGCGATACTCTTAAGCTTCCTTGCTATATTTTCTCTAGAGTGAGAACTAAGGAAATCCTTCATAGCAAAAACTCCCATGTTCTAGTTTGACTTCAGAAGATACCCCATGTCCCCATGATCTGTGAAATTCAGGATTATTGTGTACTTAATAATTTTTTTGCGTCGTTTACATCGGATGTTTCATTTTCAAATGGTTTATCATGGCAGAGGTATCTGGTCGAAGACAGAAAAAAATAAGTCATTGCGTTTTCTTTAAGTCCACTTGATTCAATCTTCACGTCAAAACGTGCCTCACGAATATTAATTCAAAACTGAAATCTTATTATCATTATTTATATCAAAATATTCCAAAATAGGCGATCCTTTCTTTACTGACGACATTTTTATTTTTCCTAACCTGAAATAACAACGTTCAGCCGGATATTCGGCTGCCGATTATCCGGCTTATAGGATGGCCGGATAACCGGTATCTGGTATCCGGCCAAACAGCTATCCGTTTCATCTCTGCTTCATACAGCCTCGCCTATGAGACGTGTCATAAATGCTTTGTTTCTACGTCAGATGACTATCCGAGCTTGTGTTTCGCAGCTGCTGTGTGGTTTTGGTCTCGCATAAGGCCGCGAGACGTAATTTATCGAAAGTTTAATACCGGTACCGCTCTGCAAGATTTCCAGTTGCCATTATCAAGCCAAACATGAAGGAAGGAAGGGTGTCTTCTGTTATCAACCGGTAACGGTTAATGTGAATCAGTAATCTTCACAGGTGCAATAGTTAATGTAGCTGCTAAGTTAATTAGTCACATGTTGGGCAACATTATAACCTCTTGCCTCCTAAGATTAACGCAGGATTTAGGCCACCAGTTTTACTGTAACCGAATACACCACCTAGCTAGCTCTCCCTCTTATCTATTCCAACTGCTCTGCATCACGGCTAAAGGATTGGCCGTGTATTTTATTTCTGACAAGTGGCAACCAATTGCTTACTGTGGGCTGACAGATAAATCCTTCTAATTAAACCTAAGACTTGCAATGATCTTACAACGATTGACTGGCACTGTAGAAAAAGTTCAGAGAAGAACAGCTCGATTTTTGGCGGCTTTTCACAACCCTTTCGAAAGGGTGGGCAGAACCAAGTCTAAATTGAGAGTTCATTTTGGTAGCTATAGAAAGCAAATGTCACGCCGAGAAATATATTTTTTCTTTTGGGTGAACCGTCCATAAACAAAGCAATAAAAGTAATTTTTGTTGGCATTATTTAGCGGTGCGCAGAACTATTCGCGGCTAATTGCCGCTTGCGATTGGTCGTGATTAGTGTTGCAAACTGAAAAGAAAATTCAGCTTTGTGAAAAAAAAACATGAAAAAAAAAGAACATAGCACCCTTGGTTTTTTTTCTAAATTTGTTTTTTTTTTCAGAAAACAATATATTTGATAAATTATAGTTTTATTTACGGAACTTACATTTTACAAGTGTGTTTTAAATTTTATTGAATCATATAATGTCTTACATAATGATTCATAAATGTATCTGTATAGGTAACATAATTTTATTCATCCTCTATGTCACCCGTTTGGGGGTGAAACCCGCATTTCGAAAATAGTAATCGAAATTAGTGTGATACAAAAAAAAATATTTTTGATAGACTTCTTTTATCCTTTGGTGTCGAAACACGTCTACCTTTAATGTTTTGAATATTTCTTTTTAAGTTGATCTATCGCTTTTTCAAATACGACCCAGTACAGTAGAGTATAATAATATTATTGGCTACACCGCGCGCTTAAACATCGCTCTGTTGCTCCAACAATCACAGGAACTCGTTGTGCTTGCCGTCCGTCACAGTTGTTTGGTTTGTTATGAGCGGCGGTGGATATAATGTAAGTTTTCTTGTATTAAGAGAGGAAGTTGTAAAATTAAAATATATATTATATATATCTAAAATTGTTAAAATCATGCTAATTAGGCAGTTAAATTGTAATTCCTCGAAATTATTTCAAGAAAAATGTTAGATTTTCCTTTGGAAAAAAAAAAAAAAAAATGCAACCAAGCGTATGTTGGAATACGCGTGGTCTAGGCTTCAAAATTGTTTTGCTTTTTTTTAGAATTCTATTAGCTTTCTAGCTAAGATTCACAAGTGCCTTGAAGTATTTTCTAGTAATTTTTGAATTTATCATCTGACAGATTCGAATTGAGTACATTTCGTGTTATCCGATATACACTCTGCGTACCTACCTTTTGTCGACAGTGCACCTATTGTAATGGTCCAAATTACATTTTTTGTATTTTTTTATGAATGTATCGATTATTAGCGGGACTTGGGAGGAAGTGGTGCTGGAGATTTCCCCAAAGGGTCGAACGGGCAGGTTAGCCAAATGCTGTTGTTTGCGGCTTAGCGGCATCCTTTAGTGGCGGGAGAGGGTCGCTCTCTACCTGCGCGCAGGAATTTGCCGAGACCTGCTCAGAAAACATTCATTCTGTTCTGGAGCACTAAACGTGTTACACGCAGTTTCTACTGACTGCCCAGTAGGAGCTTTAAAAGTTTTTCTGTTGCTTGCATGCAGCATGAACCAAGCTAACGAGCGGCTGATTGGTTAAGCTTGGTTTCTACCTATGCTTAATAGTGATACTGTATCAATTAGCCCACCTGTTTTGGCGAGGAGACACGAAGTGAGCTGTGGCCGCTTCCTGTATTCTACAAGAGACGGTAAATCACGACTGAATTATCACGAACAATGACGAATGAGAAACCGTAACACGCCCTGAAAGATAATTTAATAATGTAAATGCAATCAGTGCTTTGGGGTTGAGTAATAGTTAGCCGGCTTAATCATATTTAATTTCATATGTATATAGAGGGGAGAATGATTTTATACCGCAGTATGAGTGATAAATTTGTAATTTTATATTAAGCGAAAATAATTTCTGGAAGTGATAACTATATGTGTATAATCATTTATTTTGTTTGTTTGACGTAACATCTTGTAGACTAATATGTAGATTAAATGCAGTGTGTTATCTAGTTAGAAATCTTTCATTTCTGGATCCCGAACAATAAATTTTTTTAATATTAGTAACAATTTTAATTAGTAAAGATTGATGACTATTACAATTGGCACACCAACTACGGGCTATTAATTGTTGCTAATTAATTAATTAATGCATATAAATCAAAATTGTTTAGGTGGACAACTCAACTCGGTATTGCGGGGTTTTCTTTTCTGTGGCAGAGATCATAGTTTGAGTGATGCATGAAAATGCTCTATAAATGTATATTAACATGATTTATTTTCAGTCACAGATTTCAAAATCTGCAGCAAGATTTAACGGCGTTGATGGTTGTAAGTGATTTGAAATTTGTTATTTTGATGTCGAGCTGATGTTTGAATGGTTGGACATGAGAATTAATTTGATGTAACTGGGATAAGTTTTTAAAATTAATGATTCTGTGTTATCGGGAGGTTTTTGCCAGGCGTAAGGTATAGTGTTTTAAAAGGTAAATTTGCAAGGTAAACTTTCTTCTTCACTTGGGAGAAGAATAGCATAATTTTGGAAAGTTTTATGTTTCTTCGATCTGGTAAGGTTAAGACAAATAAAATGGAAAAGTTAGAGGGTTTTGCAGCCGGACGTTCTAATGAAAATTTACTCTCCAGGGTAGAAGATTCTGAGAAAATTTCGCCACCGGAAAACGATCAGGTAGATAACTCTGTCATTAGCGGGCGGAATTAAGCGAAACGGTTGACGAAAGAATGCAAAGTTTATTTCCACAACAATTGCTATCACAATTGATGGAAATGATCAAAAATGGGAATGAAGAAATGAAAAGGGGGCATGAAGAAATGAAAAGGGGGCATGAAGAAATGAAAAGGGGGCATGAAGAAATGAAAAGGGGGCAGGAATCATTTCAAAAATCATTGGAAGAGAAAATTGAAAATGTTCACAAATCAGTCCAAAATGAATTAAAATGTGTGCGGGAAGAAATAAATGTCAAATTTGACGAGTTTCAAAATGCTATACAGGGTGACGTCAAAATTTTGAACAATAAAACAGCTGATTTAAAGTCCAGATGTGATGGATTTGATGAATTTAAAGAGAAGGCAGCCAAAGACATAGACAGAACCAGTGGGCAGTTAAATCAAATCCGTGAGGAAATCAAAATGAAAGAAAAAAGAAGGGAACTGGCAGAAGCTGCAATTGCGGATCGGTGCCAGCAGATTGAAACGGGCTTACAGAATGTTGCAGAAACTTTTGAAATAGCTCGCGGAGAACGTGAAAATCTGATAAAATCTCATGACGAATTTAAGAGTTCCTTCGCGGGAAAATTTAGCAAAGTAGAAGACGAACTGGTCAATATACGACAAGACGTCATGAATCAGAGGCCAGCTGAATTTACCTCACAAAATCGGAGCAAATGTGTACAGTTCTGTGGAACTTAATCTTCCAAAGTTCGGGATTAAAAGAAAAATTAATCCGAAGGAATTCCTAAGAGAAATCGAGAATTATTTTCGAATTAAAAATATTCCTGAATCTTTAAAGATGATGTTGATCATGCAGGCGCTAGATAATGATGAGAAGTCCTGGCTTCGTGTATCTAATTTATCGAATGTTTCCTACAATGAGTTTAAAGAGAAATTTTTGGCCACTTACTGGGATTTAAATGCACAAGGAGAATTGATGCTAAGAATTTACAAAGGCCGCTTCAATCCAAAAGGTGAAGATTCAATGTATAGATACGCTTCTAGATTAACTATACTGTCAAGAGAACTAGACAATCCGCCTAAAGATGCAGAATTGATATTTGCGTTGACTTCTCATTTCTCCCCACACATAAGATGTCAATTGAATCCAGTGTTTCTGCATAATATGGACCAATTCCTAAATACTTTAAAAAATATTGATTCAGCATACAAGCCTAGTGTGGACACTACTGAAAAAGGCAAAGATTCTCCGCAGAAGAATCATCCGAAGAATCAAAATTTTCGAAACCAGCAAGGGAATGGTCGTAGTAACAATCAACAGGCAAGAAATCAAGGGCAAGGAAGCTGGAATAATGGACAAGAAAGGAAACATTTCTTTCAACCAAGGAATGAAAATTTCCAACCTAGAAAACAGGCGGGGGGAAATCAGGAATACGATCGTCAGGGAATAAATGCAGTTATAGTAAACAGAGAGAGTAACGAACCCCACGAGGTCCCTCAAGCAAAGAAATGTTGTAAGGACAATGATACCGTAGATGAAATGCCATTGGTACCACAAAAGGCATGACTGTCGCCTTATCAGGAGGATACTTTGAAACCCAAACGGCGAGAAGTAGATAAAAATTTGGAATACTGGATATCGGGAGGACCGGAATTCGATAAGGAAGAATCAAGAAATGACCAAATGATAACAGGACCCATTCAAGCAAAGTGCCCACATATTTCAGCCATAGTTTTAAATATACCATGTAATGCATTACTGGATTCTGGCTCAACTTTAACGGCGATTTCCGAAGATTTATTACGCCGTATGCAAGGGACGGGGAGGATGATTCCTATAGAAAGACTGGTTTTAACGCCAGCTTTTGGATCAAAACAAAAACACGTTACCGAACAGGTGATATTAGATCTTGTGATCGAAGATCAAGCAGTGGAGATTATTGCTTTGGTGGTAAGGGGTTTAGCATTTGATGTCATTTTAGGGTGTGACACTTTACAGAAAACAAAGTGATCCTTAGTTGGGAAGACAACTCTATAAGAAACTTAATATCAAAAACTATAATGTGGTCGAGAACGGCAGAAGGTGTGGGATTAAGAAGTGAGGATATGAGTCTATATGAAAACGAAGAAATATCGCGAATTTCGGGCGAACAGTTTAGTGGAATTATGGCACTTTGTACGCCCGTGCAGATGAAGAAGAAAAGGTCCGGCACGCACTAGAGAAAGCGGTCGGCACCTGTAGCCATTTGTCCAATGAACAGAAAAGCGAATTGAAAGACCTGTTAGAGAAAAACCTTTCTGTATTCTCATACTACCCCGGAAAAATTAAGGACCTGGTTTATAAATTTGATATCAGCAGTGGCCCACCCATAAAAGGGCATTTGTACCCTGTGCCGCAGAAACATCGAGAGGCGGCAAGAGAAGCAATAAACACAATGTTAGCCGAAGGGATAATTTCTGTTGCGGCTTCACCCCATGTAAATGCAATAACGGTTGTAGAAAAAGGGGATGGCACAGTTAGGATATGTCTGGATGCCAGACTTCTTAATTCACGAATGGAAGGGGATGGAGAACGACCTGAACCTATCAATGACATAATGTCCAGATTCCGAGGAAAAAGCTGGTTGACCTCATTCGATTTGACAGCAGGTTTTAATCAACTGGAGTTGGATGAGTCATGTCGAAAATATACTGCTTTTTTGTTTGAGGGTAGACAATACACCTTTTCCCGAATTACCTTTTGGCCTTAAAAATTCTTCCTGTGGATTCATCCGGGCAATGAATGAGATTATTGGCCCGGATATAAAGACATTTTGCAGTATGTACGTGGATGATTTATTAGTAGGGTCGGAAACTTTTGGGGAACACCTTCAAAACTTACAACATTTGCTCACTACTCTAAAAGAACATGGAGTAACGTTGCGCCCAGATAAAGTGACTCTATGTGCTCAGGAGGTAAACTATCTCGGTTATACCATATCCACAAAAGGAGTGGCTCCCAACAAGAATAAGATTGGGGAAATATTGGAGTGTAATAAGCCAAAAACGATTAAGCAATTAAGAAGTTTTCTAGGCGTAGTGCACATATTATCGGAGATGCATTCCAAATTTTTCCATTATACTGGGGCCACTATACCAACTCCTGAAGAAAGGAAAGAAATGGGAGTGGTTAGGGCCGCAAGAAGAGGCATTTTTAGGAATAAAGGGAGCATTTGCAAAACACGTGTGTTTAGCTCATCCAAATTTTGAAACTCCATTTTATATTAATTGTGACGCGAGTTTGGACGGTTTGGGTGCAATTCTTCAGCAGAAAGATAAAGATGGAAATATGAGGATAGTTGATACTGCCAGTCGGTCGCTTAAGGCGGCTGAACGATCGTATTATACAACAGAGTTAGAAATGGCGGCTATCCATTTCGCGGTTGTAAAGTTCCAGGGATATATTTCAGGAAGAAAGACTTTTGTCAGGACAGACCATAAGGCATTAAGTTTTTTGAAGAAAGCTAAATTTTGTAGTGGAAGGATAACCCGGTGGGCATTATTTTTGCAATCTTTTGATCTAGAGATTGAGTACTGCAAAGGAAAAGATAATACTGTCGCAGACTGGGTGAGCAGGAATCCGGTCGATCGCACACTAACACAAGAACGATCACGAAAAGCAAATGAAGTAATCATGGCCGTCATGACGTTTTACGATGGGACCAACCCTGATGATCTAAAAGAAAGAATAATATTAGAGCAACAACGGCAGCCAGATATCAGAGCAGTAAGGCAATTTCTATGCCATGGAACAGGTGGAGAAAGTCCTCGAGTTAGAACTGTTGCCATGCTGTGCATAATGCATGATGATGTATGTTTTCGGAGGTTAAACGCAATTTGCGGATGGAAAATATGGTTACCGGACGCTCTGGCACATTATGTAATAAAATTATACCATGGGCAACATGGCCATCAAGGAAAGGAAAAAACTTCCATAATGATGAAAAGGGAATGGTATTGTGTGGCCTTAAGACGGAAAATTGGACAGGTTACCCGTACTTGTGACATCTGTCAGAAAATAAAACATCCGAACACACGGAGCATAGGGGAATGTAATCCCATTATTACAGATCGCCCAAACCAACTATTATGTGTTGACCATTATGGACCAATTCCAAAAGGACAATTTGGCCGTCAACACATATTTTTGGTCGTGGATGCTTTTTCAAAACTTGTAAAATTATACGCAGTTTCCAGACTAAATTCAGCGCAGACAGTGCGCATAATAACTGAAAAATACGTGCCAATTTACGGGAAGCCGACCCGAATTCTTTCAGATAATGGATCCGTATTTACAAGTAGGAAGTGGCAAACTGGAATGGAAAATGCAGGAATTGAAGTCATAAAAAGCTCCATAAGATGCCCACAAACAAACTTAGCTGAAAGGTACATGAGACAATTATCAGTGTATTTTCGTCTTCTGGTTGGAGAGAAGCATTCCGGATGGGTAAAACATTTAGAACGCATCGAAACATATTTTAATACCACTTTCCACTGTTCAACTGGATGCCGACCCATTGATTTACATTTCGCTCAAGAGATCGCGCCACTAGCGGCACATATCATAAATCAACCTGATTCTGGTATAACTAATGACTTAGAAGAAAGAATGAGAAAGGCAAGCGAACACCTCCTGGAAAAGGCAAGACGTCGGGAAGAGAGAGCGAACAAAAATAAAACCCAGTCATTTGAAGTAGGGGATTTGGTATTATTAAAGAATCCGAAACCATCAGATTCTGAGAAGAAACAAATATCGAAGTTCTTTCACATATTTTGTGGTCCATTTCGAGTGGAGAGAATAATTGCCCCAAATGCATACTTATTAAAAGATGGTAATGGGAACATAGGCGTGCATAACACGCGGAATTTAAAGAAATACCATAGTGAGGTTATTTAAATTTATAAGATAGAGACATTTGAAACATTATTTTAAATACAATTCATTTTAATATAAAATATCTGGAAGTTTAACTTTGAATCAAAAGATAGATATTAAATTTATATAAATGAGAATTAAAGCATTAAGACAAAACCTTCCACCAGATCAAATATTTAACACTCTATCAAACGAAAATTTCCACGTCCTCCAAAATTTTGACACGTAAGAATATATGGCCTCAGAGCAAATTTCAGTTAAGGTTATTGGTATGGCAGAATATTGATTAACAAGGTATAGAGGTGATCGATATGTAAGTAAGAAATTTTTTTATAAAATTGCATGTTCAAAAGAAGGGGCACCTAGAATCAATCATTGTAGATGAAAATATCATTCAAATAGCTAATGTATGAATATATATATATAAAAAATAGTGTTTTCAAAAAAAAAAAAAACTAGATTAAAGGGTAGTGGGTAAAGTTTTGTGATTATTGGATTAGAATAAAGCAAGTCTCTAGAAACTACGTTGCCGCGTACTTCTAAATGTAATATGTATGTATGTTGCACACGAATGTAGCATGTCCGAAGTGATCTCTGACATGTGGCATGGGAAGGGAGATTTTGCGTATCTTGATATTTGTTGCCTGATAACATAAACTAGTTTGATTCATGATAGAAATAGTTAAATATCTAGAAATGAAAGATTTTGACATAATCTGAATGTTGAAATATGTATCTAGTATATAATTTAAGTTTAAGTGAAGCACTGGCATTAACAATAAAAAATTTGGAGAATGTTAAAACGAGTTTACAGCCAAATAATTCAGTGAACAGACAAAGTGAAAACAAAATGTCTCAGGACAAAACACAGCGGTTACGGTCAAGTGATAACACTAGTATTCATTGGCCGTATAGTACCATTGCTCATCTGAACATTATGGGAAGTGAAAAAAATGACAATTTCAACGTATTTGTGAAAATTTTTAAATAGAGACAATTATAAGAAATTGTGAAAATGTAAATAAAAACATAATTTTAAGTAATGTCATAGTAATGACGTACAATTTGTAAAATCTGTATTATTATAAGACATAATATAAATTTTAATTTTAGGTATAAGATGTTTAAAATATTTTGCATAAAATTTGGATGTGATTCATAGGGGAGCTAAAATTGTAAGAGAAAATCAAAATCTTTTGCGAAGTATTTTGATTTGTTTTAAGGGGGAAGTTAATGTAATGGTCCAAATTACATTTTTTGTATTTTTTTATGAATGTATCGATTATTAGCGGGACTTGGGAGGAAGTGTGCTGGAGATTTCCCCAAAGGGTCGAACGGGCAGGTTAGCCAAATGCTGTTGTTTGCGGCTTAGCGGCATCCTTTAGTGGCGGGAGAAGGGTCGCTCTCTACCTGCGCGCAGGAATTTGCCGAGACCTGCTCAGAAAACATTCATTCTGTTCTGGAGCACTAAACGTGTTACACGCAGTTTCTACTGACTGCCCAGTAGGAGCTTTAAAAGTTTTTCTGTTGCTTGCATGCAGCATGAACCAAGCTAACGAGCGGCTGATTGGTTAAGCTTGGTTTCTACCTATGCTTAATAGTGATACTGTATCAATTAGCCCACCTGTTTTGGCGAGGAGACACGAAGTGAGCTGTGGCCGCTTCCTGTATTCTACAAGAGACGGTAAATCACGACTGAATTATCACGAACAATGACGAATGAGAAACCGTAACACGCCCTGAAAGATAATTTAATAATGTAAATGCAATCAGTGCTTTGGGGTTGAGTAATAGTTAGCCGGCTTAATCATATTTAATTTCATATGTATATAGAGGGGAGAATGATTTTATACCGCAGTATGAGTGATAAATTTGTAATTTTATATTAAGCGAAAATAATTTCTGGAAGTGATCTTGAGATAACTATATGTGTATAATCATTTATTTTGTTTGTTTGACGTAACATCTTGTAGACTAATATGTAGATTAAATGCAGTGTGTTATCTAGTTAGAAATCTTTCATTTCTGGATCCCGAACAATAAAATTTTTTAATATTAGTAACAATTTTAATTAGTAAAGATTGATGACTATTACAATATATATATATATATAATGGGAAAATAATATATCAACCAACACAATGCCATGTAGAGTTTGTAAGGTTATATGCAGATATTGAATCTTTCCTAGTTGGTCCTTATCTTGCAAATAGTAGCCAATAGTAACAATTGCTGTGTGTAGAGATAAAGATATGTAACACGAATTTTCCTTGGTAATGTGTTTTGAGGGCGACAATATCCAGCAAGTAATCGAAATATGGAGTATTAGACCGTAGGATGAACCAAGATAATTAGAGACAGGTAAACCGATCAGACACAGTTCCCCTTCCATTGTAAGTTACGTCGTTCTTAGCTTCTACATAACAAGTCGTCTGGCAACTTCAGTCCCAGAACATCTTCGTCTGGAAGAGGTTATATAACACCATTAAATCACCGGCAGCAATAATTCGGTACATCTGTATGCTGCTCACTATTTTTAGTCGCAAATCTAACGTCACCACCGGTCATGAAACGTTGAAAAAAGATGGCCAGAGAGCCGCAGCGCATACCTAAAATCATACTCGCCGTTCAAATTGGTTATCTGAGCGAGTCTCTTGGAATCTGAAGAAGAAACTTACCATCGTTTGATGAAGGGAAGAGGTTAAATCGGGTTCTAAACAATTACGTAAAGAATTTTACTCAGATTTATTTGTAATCAATTTTGTTATTGAAGATAAAAGCCTACAAACCCAAATTTTAAGATTCACTTAAAAAAAAAAAAAATGCAAATTGAGACAGTGTTGTAGGATCCCAGCTACCATACACATTTATTCTTTATAAAAATTTAAACAAATACAGGTTCGTAAATTCAACTAAAATTCTATGTCGCGACCAAAAACTGAACTCCTACTTGTATTATTACCAGTTTGGAAATATATTAAAATGACTCATAGTAAAAGTCAAATATTTTTACTTATGGCTATACACCTCGTTGATGTCGAGGACAAGGCAGAAAAGCACTGGGGGCAAGGAACGGGAAGGAATTCGGCCAGGGCCTTGCGAAGGAACCACCTCGGCATTCACCTGGAGTGATTTGGGGAAACCATGGAAAACACAAAGCTGGATGGTGGGGCGGGGGTTTGAACCTGCGTCCTATCGAATGTGAGGCCCGGGCATTACCGCTCGGTACTAAACCTTAAAAGATGCTAAAAAGATTTTCGTCGGAAGTCATCTTATTCTTCGATAATCCCATGAGTCTGGTGCACTGCAAGCAGCTAAGCTGTGGTAGTTATAGCGACAGCTTCTCAGATAACACAAAGCACTGCTCGGAAATGGCCATTTACCAAAATTGAAACCATTTATTGGAGCTGACGGCGCTGTTTAGTAGATTCGGTACCCATAGACGTGCACACAAGATATAAATTGCTTTATACATTAGGGGTGTTGAAAATCTATAATACATTGTATCAACAGGGAGGACATGCTTTGGACTCTAATCTATTGTTAATTACTGGCAATATTCAGGTGTTCTCTACACTTCTGATAAGCACCGAGCCTGAAGCAGAGAGTCTCGTGTGACCACTGGTTTCAGTGAATGTCTTGCATATCTGTTTGTTAAAGAATCCGTTCAAAAACGGATATGAGAATTCATGTTACGCTATTTATGGCTGCAAACTGTTGATTGTTGAAAACAGATTACGGGATGATTTTTGATTCTTGTGGGAATCTCAGAAAAAACATTTTGACTACAGAAGAGAGCGACATAAAAATTATTATTATTATTATTATTAATTTTTTTGCCTATGGCTTTACTGTTTCACAGTATAATTTCTAGCACCAAACTTTTTTGAATCAAAAATAGTGAGAAGCGTGATTGTAACATCATAACTAGAAATATCTTTCATACAATTTAAACGGATTAAGATTGGTTCATAGAGAGAGTTCTTTTTTGTCTCCTTTATTACTATTTTCTTTTTAATGAAAAAAAAATACTGTACCACCCAGTTACGTTTGTGCAGATTTTACATACATAAACTCATTATTGCAGTACAAAAAAATTAATGGTAATGAAAGCCATCTTGGTAAAAATCAAAAATTACTTTGAGGATTGCACGACTGGGGCCTTTATTGCGTAAAAGAAACACTGGTGGCGGTACCGATTAGGAAAAATTACTCATAATTTCCGTTTATTTTTTTTAAAGGTATTAGGCAGTTGTATTCTTATTTTCTTTAACTCACTGTGAATTATTCCATTTCTGATGTAAGCATACAAAATGAGGATATTAGAAGACAGCTACAGCTTTTAATTAATATACTCTGCCTTAAAGCCGCTTTCGGAGCACATACAACCGTCTTGCAACACACTCCTGCTCTACCACAGAATATCAACAGTACAAAAATGCTACAGAGTGTAAATCTTCTGTAAATAAAGACATTTTATAACTGGTATAACAGCCGAATTTACGTACTAGGATCATTTCGCGGGGGAAGGATTTTCCACCAAAGACGATGTTCGCAACCAAAGTGGAATTTCATGCAAAGCAAATAGCTGGGAGCGTTTGCGGAGGGGAAGAGGCGCTATCTTGGTAGGCGATTGGTCGCTCTTTATGGACCACTAACCGCTCTTATCTGCTTGCTCGATGGCTTGCAATACGCTCCCCCACAGATACGGAACTGGCGTTCACGAACTTTCCTTCGGGATTAAGGAAAGACTCAGTATAGCGTGTTTTCCAAACTAAGCAAAAAGCTCTTACTGTCTAGCTCTAATCTCATCTATGACAACAAGGATCCTAATTCACGCAAAAACATAAATTCCATTAAAATATTTGAGCACATATACGTTGGCAGGCTATTCACAAACTCGCCATTCTTTCTTGTAAGTCCGAAGTTTCTTGAAATCATTACTGTTAGAAAGGTATACACAAGATGTATACAACCATAACAAACTCAATGTTCTGGTTTTCATTCGGTGGGGACTGTTTTACCAAAGTTACGAGTGAACAGTATGCACCTCTGTATCATTAACATAGAGCTAGCAATATGATGATAATTATTGGAGATTTCCAATTCCAGATGCTGTGTATATGGTCCCTTGTCACTTTTAATTGATTTTTTTTTAAAACTGCTTAACGTCTCTTAACAGCGAGGTCTTTAGAGACGGTAAAGGATGGAGGGCAAGGAATGGGAAGGAATTCAGCCATGGCCTTT
The DNA here is from genome assembly GCA_031002005.1 of Vandiemenella viatica. Taxonomy (NCBI): domain Eukaryota; kingdom Metazoa; phylum Arthropoda; class Insecta; order Orthoptera; family Morabidae; genus Vandiemenella; species Vandiemenella viatica. The sequence continues at coordinate 14,911 of JARYHS010008054.1, forward strand.
TGATGGAAGCATCCCGGCATTCACCTGGAGTGATTTGGGGAAACCATGGAAAACCCAAATCTGGATGCCCGGACGGGGATTCGAACCGCCGTCCTCCCGAATGCGAGGCCAGAACGCTAACCGTTACACCACCACGCTCGGTTTTAATGGATGTAACACCGAGATGGGAAGAGGGCGGAATCGCCCTCCTACCTATCATTCGCGAGGACAGGGGTAAAACCCCGTTCGGCCATCCTGACTGGGGTTTTCTATGGTTTCCCTCAGTCACTCAAGGCGAATGCTGGGATGGTTCCCTACAAGGCCACGGCCGACTTCCATCCCCCTTCCCTCCCCGTAGGTTAGTTATTCTGAAAAGAATCTTCGTGACTCTCTAGCAGCCCGCCTCCCGGCGTTCAGCTGGGAATAATAATAATAATAAAAAATGGATGTGAATATTACTCCAAATATTTTTGGTATCTAATCCAGCGTAAATCTTCATAGAGGACATCTGAATTTCTATCACAAACCCAAAACGTCATTGAACTTAAATCTGCTAACGAAAATTTAGTGATAGAACAGCTTTGGTGTCCATCGGACAGTTAAATTTGATGCAAGTGTTGTAATAACTTCTCAACCTGCTGTTTTATTTGAACAATTTGAATGAAATGAATATTTGTAATTTTAGTGATCTGTTTGCGTATACAACAAGTCCTGGTGCACAAGTACATTTTTGCTTATGGCTTTACACCTCGTCGACGTCGAGGTTATTAGAGGTGGAACAGAACTGAATACAAGGAATTGGGAGGAATTTGGCAACGGCATCATGAAAACTATGGAAAACCGAAATCTGGAAGGCCAGACGGACATTTGAATCCTCGCTCTCCCGAATGCTAGACCACACTAGTTGAAAGATTAACAACGTCACCATTGATTATCTAATAAATGATCGTTACACAAATATTTGTCGCATTAGATTTCTATACCGACTTTCCTGATTGAACGGTCTAGTGGTTCAGTGGTATATGGTAGCTTGGTTCGAATTCCGGCGTCGGGAATTTTTTCTCCGTACGCAGTTCTTAACGTGACCTTCCTCTTTTCTCCTCCCTTGTTTCGTTGTCACATTGTTGGAATTACGGAGGAGGCTAAACATTTCCTCTCAAAATTACAATGCAACTCGGTAGAGGCATCATCGTTACTAGTGATCAAGATACTCCTTGTTCAAATCCCGGTCTCTGGCGGATTTTTTCTTTTTTAAATCTAAATTACGCAAGAGTGCTCCATGAGTCCGGTTCTACAATTAAAGCTGTATTTCCCCTTTAACTGGAAGATTTACCTGGTTATATTAAACCATGGCAGAAGAAGAATGCGCTGCAATTTAAACCCTTATGAATAGGTCATCAAGGTTTCATGGAATATATATTTTTTTTTTGTGACAGGTAACTAGAAACAGTATCCTGAGTGTAAGTGCATCGGTTACCACTGTCATAGTTTATCCTGATTAATATTAGTTCTATGCACACATAAGTAAATAGCAACAAATCCGTAGCACTTACAGTAAACAGTAAATCACCATTAACATAAAATTATGTTGTATAGTTGATTCGAACATACTTTTAATTTTTCCACCTGCAAATGCTTAGTAGATTAAAGCATAATATTTGCCTGTGATCAATATCTTAACGAACAACTTTTAAGTTAATTCTGTTATATTAGTTACATATATAACGTTCAGGACGGTGTCTATTTTCTGTTGTCAGCTTGTCACTTCGTCGTGAGACGTTTGGGAAAGGCGCCTGATGAACGTCTGAAGTTTTGCGGAAAAGTATACATAACAGGCGCTCCACCTTCTGATGGTGGTTCTAGTTTTCACGGAGGTCGTATCTAAGGACACATGGTACAATTTCCGACTGCAGAAGACATCGATTGGACCTTTACGAATTTTTTTGACGGCATAATGTAATAACTTTTACAAAATGCTAATGCTACCACGAATTTAGAAATTTCGAGCGTTTTTTTTATACCCTCTGCGATTTAAGTACCTTATTTTCCTGTCTTAATAATGTCGGACGGAGCGTGGTGGTGTAACGGCTAGCCTTCTGGCCTCGCATTCGGGAGGACGCCGGTTCGAATCCGCGTCCGGGCATCCAGATTTGGGTTTTCCATGGTTTCCCAAATCATTCCAGGCAAATGCCGGGATGTTTCCTTCAAAAGACCATGGCCGAATTCCTTTCCATTCCTTGCCACCATCCTTTCCCGTCTCTAAAGCTCTAAAGACCTCGCTGTTAGAGAGGCGTTAAGCAGATAAAAATAATAATAATAATAACGTCGGATTGGATATTTTGCAACGAATATCTCTCAGTGACTATGACGGTATCAACGGGGATAAACATTCGTAAGCAGCTACATAAAATGGATACTAATGTCAAGTAGAAAATGAACAAACTTCATCAGTTACCACTTGAAATAATGTTTCATATTTCGCGAATGTAACCGTCTAAGAGAAAAGTAATTTCTTAGCATTTTGCTGCTTTTGTTAACAATAACATCATTTACTGGTAAATCATGTTATGGTTAAGAGATAAGTGTTCGAAAGGCAAGATTTCAAACAGAATAATAACCTTAATAAACAAACTTTAAACCCTTATGTAATAAAAAGTGATATTTTTGTTCTCTGACCAAGATGTATAAATTATCATACAGAAATTGCGCAAAGTATGCTTCATGACATAAAGTTTGTGTTGTATGAGCTGCATGAATGTTCCGGACAGACTGTGTATTGACAGGCTATTGACTATATCTGTTGTGCCTTATGCGTGTTGTTTTGTTCGTATGTTGTCTCCGAACGCTGAGACGATTCGATACGCAGACTCATTTGCTGCAACAAAGAATGAATGAAAACTGTCAGGCCTCATGTTACTGTGGTATGCGTCGTCAGTACATAAAAAAATTCTGCTATAAGCAAAAGTCGTAATTAGTTGGGCGGGCAAGTGAAAGAGTTTCTCTTTGCCACTCATTCCACCTCTGTCATGGCTGGACATACACGAAGCGTCGAAGAAGAATCCTGTAGAACTTCTAGGCTTTTATTTTTTTGTCTCACGAG
>JARYHS010008055.1:0-33000 GCA_031002005.1 Vandiemenella viatica
TGACACACTAGATTTTGATAGTTATCATTCTTTTTACAAAACCTTATTGATGTCTTATTTAACAATAGGATGGAAACTGCTAACTTTTTAACGAAATTTAGTTCTGTTTTTATTAATAGAAGCGGAGATGAATTGTAAACTTTAATAATGATCTGATAATCTTAAATTATAATTTGTTGGTAAGTAACTTATTACGATTACCCATTCCAAACACAGTAACATGTACGATACCAGACTATTATGGTGAAATTTCATAGCTGGCAGTTTAACCTCAAGTATTCGCTTATTTCAAATATTTCCTTCAATAAATGTTAAAAACCATTAGTTGAGCATGTTGTTTGGTAATATACAGACTCGTAAGGTTAGTTTTAAATAAAACAATATGAGAGATTTGGAACGGTATAATTTAGCATTAAATTTGTGGTGTAACCAAGCTTGGATAAGTGGAAAGGAATTCGTGTACCTGGCGCTAGTATCCAAATTAAATGGCTGTAACTTGAGCGACATGTAGACACAAACGAACGAGCCTTTTCTTTAAAATAACAGAGAAGACTTTGGCTCAGAAACGAGTTAACAGTCACACCCTGTCCATCGATTATACAAGTGATGCTTCTAACCCAGGCTTAATGCGTGTTGTTTTTCAGGCAGGGAGAATTACACAGGCGGTTTCGGGTCACAAAGCAGGAATCACGGTACCAAATGTTAGGTTGAAAACACTGATCATTCCGATAAATTTTTTTTAAAGAAACCCCACCAGTGAAAACAATCCGATGGATGAGACTTTGGTAATGCTGTGTGCGAATAACCATTCTGGATTGTCTTAAAACTAATCTTATATACAAATTTCTTCCCCGTAGCTTATCACATGCGAGCTGATGTTTGAGCAATTCCTTCGTTGGTCAATACGAGAACTACGGAAAACGTGTGGCGGAGTGAATGTAGGAAGCAGCAAGAGATTATTCGGGGCTGTACTGTCGACACTGCAAGATGATTTCTTTTCCGTCACGCCGTCAGATAGCATTGTCATCGGCAGGGATGCTTGCTGTGACGAAGCAATGACTACAAGCCCTTCCTACAACTACAAAACATCACGTTATCTGTCCTAGTTGACCATAAAAATGCGGCATAACACGCTGAAGAAAAGTCTCTGTTTACTGCAAACAAGAGGACCGCCATGTACTCTTCAGTTGGCAATGAAAATTATTCATGCTATACTGATGTTTTAATCCAGTACTTTCAATGGTTACTTGTTGTTAATAAAATCTTCTAGAGTGACTAGCTGACTGAGCTTGGTGAATACACACGATATTTCGGTGATCGGATACTCTGTCGCCATCTTCACCACTAGACGCCGACAGAGTTCCGATCGCCAAAATATCGTGTGAAAACACCGTGCTTATTCGTCTAGTCACCCGAGGAGATTAAATTAATTTTCAAATCCACGAGAATCTTTGATCTTTGTTCTTTATTGTCAATAAACGCTCATTTGACTTCTTTAAATTAAAGTAAATTACATTAAATGAGCCTTTTCCTTGTTTTCTTCCTGAACAAGTATCATCTCATATCAATTTTGTTAAAACGCATTAAGGAGGAAATCCTTGAGAAATATTAATTATCTGCATAAAATATAAATCATAACTGTTTTAAAATGTATTGTGTAAAAATTATAAATGACCGCCAGGGGATGATTATTGTCAACTGATTCCGGGAAGTGTATGATAGCGTAGTTATGCAGAGAAGGAAAGATTAATGAAAGTTAGTATGACGGTGAAGTTTGTTTTAAAAACAGATAGCACAAAAACAGTCAGCAGAAGTTATAAAAAGCAACAAATTTTAAGATAATTAGTAAATTTGGATTTGTTTCGATTTTTCTCTTGTAAAATGCATTGTTCCACGCTTGAATATACTTCGCTAATACCATTCACATAAGTGGCACTATTCATTGGTTGCTAAAAAGAACTTAACACCTCATCGTTAACGACAGTTTTTCTTTTTTTACGTCAGACGTGATAAGAAATTTGTAATAGCTACGTTTATTAGATAATTAGATTATTTATTGAATCAGTCGATAATTATGATAAGGTTGTAGAAGACCCTACTCCCTATCTGGGAAACGTGATAACAACGTCATCGTTGAATGTAATCTTGTTTTGCTTGGTTCAATTGATACAGAAAAACGTGTCTAGAACCGAATCATTACATATTTAAGCGTCAAAATGTAGTGAAGCCTTGTAGTGTGTTAAATACAGGACTTGAACTAATGCAGCAGATTAACACTAGCATAGGATCAGTATCACAGATACGTCATTTCAATGTCCAGCGTTATCAACGTCACTAACCTGCAGTGACTCTCTTCCAGTTAACTACTTACTAAAACAACGATTTGTTTAATTTAGGGCAAGTAATATATCATAATCATTGTCATTTCCTCTCCAGCAGAATGCCGGGATGCTTCCTTAAAAACGCCATGGCCAAACTCCTTCCCGTTCCTTGTAGCTAGTCCTTTCCCTCCTCTAATGACATCGACCTCGACGAGGCGTTAAGCTATCAGCAAAAGAAAAAGATAGCTTAAAGAATTTATTGTATTGTAATTCCGCTACTTAAGTTAGACACTGAAGAGCCACAGAAAATGGTACGCCTAATATCATGAGGGCCCCAGCGAGCACGCAGAAGTGCCGCAACAAGACGTGGTATGGACTTGACTAATGTCTGAAGCAGTGCTGAAGGGAATTGACACCATGCATCCTGCAGGGCTGTCCATAAATCTGTAAGAGTACAAGGGGGTGGGGATCTCTTCTGAACGACACGATGCAAGGCATCCCAGATATGCTCAATAATTTTCATGTCTGGGGAGTTTGGTGGCCAGAGGAGGAGTTTAAACTCAGAAGAGTGTTCCTAGAGCCACTCTGTAGTAATTCTGGACGTGTGAAGTGTCGCATTGTCCTGCTGGAATTGCACAAGTACGTCGGAATGCACAATGGACTTGAATGTAAGCAGGTGATCAGCCAGGATGCGTACGTACGTGTCTCCTGGAGTCGTATATAGACGTATCAGGGGTCGCATGTCACTCCAATTGCACACACCCCACATCACTACAGAGCCTCCACCAGCTTGAACAATACACTGCTGACATGCAGGGTCGATGAATTCATGAGTTTGTATCCATATCCGTAAACGTCCATCCGCTCGATACAATTGGAAACGAGACTCGTAATAGCAGGTAACATGTTTCCAATCATCAACAGTCCAATGTCAGAATTGACGGTCCCAGACAAGGGGTAAAGCTTTGGGCCGTGCACTTAGGAAGGGTACAAGAGTGGGCCTTCGGAACCGCTGACACTTGTTGATGGCCCAGCATTGAAATCCGCAGCAATTTGCGGAAGGGTTTCATTTCTGTCACGTTGAACGATTATCTTCAGTCATCGCTGTACCAATTCTTGCAGGATCTTTTACCGGCCGCAGCGATGTATGAGATTTAATATTTTACCGGATTCCCGATATTCACTGTGAACTCGTGAAATGGTCGTACGGGAAAATCTCCACCTCGTCGCTACCTCGGAGATGCTGTGTTCCATCTCTCGTGCGCCGACTATAACAGCACGTTCAAACTGCCATTTTAGCAGCAGTAACCGATATAACGCCTGCGCCAGACATCTATTGTCTTATATAGGCGTCGCCGACCGCAGTGCCGTACTCTGAGTGTTTACATATCTCCATGTTTGCATACGCATGTCTATACCAGTTTCTTTGGCTTTTCCGTGTAAAACGCTTCCTAATCCTACACTGTGTGCGGACCTATTATGTTTAAGATGTATGTAAACACGACAGATTGGTTTCTAATGATCTGATCACTCAACGTTTCTTGGTTGGTGAATATACGTACAGAATAACCTCTAGCTGTTTTCTAAGTCTAATTGACAAGGGCTTATAGTTATCTCCTCATGTCGATATCTCTAACAGTTTACATTTGGATTTCATGATATCTGATGTTTCCAAAATTGTTCCAGATCATTTGAAGTATAGTAGATTTAAAGGTTTTGAGTTTTGATACCTTTGTTTTAAATGACTTTCTCGTTATTTTCGAAATGTTTCATGACTATACAGAGGTGAATAAAAAGTCTACAATATTAGACCCGTCACCAAAGAAGGGAAAACATAGTATTTTTACCATAAACAAGTAAGGAAAGACGCTTCGAAAAGAAATTTTGATAGGACTGATTGGCAATAGAAGTAATTAAAGGCTTATATAAAACACTAGCAGTTACCCGCGACTTCGTCCGCTTGAAAGTGTGATATGGTATAAAATTTTATGTTATTATTCAGAGTACGACCAACAGAAAAAATTCTCCTATAGGGTTGAAAATTTGGTCATCCGCTTCCTTGGCTTTTAATCTTCAATGAAAAGCGTTCGTCAAAGCTGGGATGTAGCATGTAGGTAACAAAGATGTAACGCACGCCAAAAGACACGGTTACAAACATTACTCACTTAGGGGGCGTCCATTAATTACGTAAGATGTTTTTACATAATCCCTAACCCCCCACCTCTCCCGTAGTGAGATCTCCCCCTAAAATGACGAATGACATGAGATTTTGACGGAACTTCCCCAACCCTACTACCGACCTTGTAGTTTTTCTTAGATCCTTTTTTTAGCACTCCTACTTCCAAGAACCCCCCCCTCCCCCTAAAGTCGGTATCCTCGTCGTTTGTGGATCTTTTTTTCTTTTTTTAGCTATACTGCCCTTCAGGAGTTTCAAATGCTACGTGAGATTTCACCGGATTTGGCCCCCCCCCACCCCTTTTCACCCCACGTAATTAATGGACGCCCTCTTAGTGGCGTAGACTTCTTGAGCACATTCTGACGTCTTTATAGTCAGAATTCGCAATGGTAACTACATTCTGAACTTCAAATCCACTGTGCACCATGGAATATTAGTAATCATTCTGGTCCAGGCAGTGTAGCAAACTTACCATAACCTTCGTTAATACAGCTCCTTTGAAATCAGTACTATGACTCAAATTTTGATATTTCACACATATTGTGACACATATTACGAATCGAATTACGGTCTAATACCTGAAATGTCACACTACTTTACGTCCGCAACTGAAGTACAGATTTATATTCCCTGTTCCGGAGCTATTATTAATATTTTGATACAATTTAAGTACAACGCGATACATGTCACTAAATTGGCCCTCATGAAATCATCTTAAACTACTATAAAGTTTCAGTTGTCATTTTGCTTCAAGCTGTATTTCAACCTAAACCACAAATCCACCAATATTGTTGCTAAAATATCAAGGGTTCTATCAATCGCACATTAATACATTCAATATTTGATTGTTAGTGACATCATGAATTGCGTTATAAACTTGACCATTAATTTCAGACCGTGATACAAAGCAACCGCTAAAATCTGTTATGAAAAATGACCTTTGTAATATGGTGGTTGTAAAAGCGAAGTAAATAATAAATTCATGTGGAACTACATCCAGTCACATGAACTATGGCATGCAGCAGCATGACAGTTATTAAAATAACGTAATTTAAAAACGTATTCTAAAATGCTCGTAACTTACGCTGTACAACGGAAAGTCCAAAATTCATTACAATTCTTACGTTAATGTTGCAAGTCAAGTTTACGTCGCAATACAGTGATTATGTTAGTGCGCGTGTTTTAGTCCAGCTGTAATTCATACTGAAGGTGTATAATAAAATTAATTATGATAATTTATGCTAAGCTAACAAGGAACCTCATATTGAAACTATTGCTACAACTCGAAATTAGTTCCGATTCGTTTAATGTGTTAGGTGTGACCCTATCGTTTGATTTTGTAGTGGAAATATCAGCGTAGATAGTGGTTAGGTTGAAATGCTACCTGGACCTGAATATTCTTGTTATAGCATCAGGCAGCTGAAATTTAGTAATTATTATTAGAACCAAAATATTATCCTTAAAACAAAATGAAATAGTATTTAAAAAGTATTATTACAAGACAATATTATATCGCAAAACCAAATAACGCTGCATACAACCGTTCAGAAGGGAGCCGACCGCGCGTAATATCTTCTAAGATGTTCAATGAAATTAAGTGATGCCAAAGACAATTTTGTTCACAGTTAAATACTCTTAATTAACAACACATTTATTTGGATAAAGATTAATATTATTATGTTGATACAACTCTAACAAATAATTGGTAATAATGCATTAATTTCGACCAAATTTGATTACCATAAAAACGGTTCTAGTGAGTTAATCTTAAAGATAGACATATACTGTCGCTGACATTTCGTTAGATCATTTCAATAGGAATAATCCTTTCTTACTTATTTTTTTGGTATCTTGAACCGTTTTCGCAGCGTACGCAACAGAAGCCCTCAAAGATGAATAATTTTCCCCGTTTTTTCCACATTTTCCATTGTTTCTTCGCTCCTATTAGTCGCAGCGTGATGTTTATATAGCTTAAAGCCTTCCTCGATAAATGGTCTATTCAACACAAAAAGAATTTTTCAATTCGAACCAGTAGTTCCTGAGATTAGCGCGTTCAAACAAACAAACAAAGAAACTCTTCAGCTTTATAATATTAGTATAGATATTAGTATAGATTACTAGCCACAAAGCCCGTCAAAAATGACGGGTTTAACGGATTAATTGATTTCTTTTTAGTTGCTTACCTAAATAGAATGTTTATAAAATAAAGCTCAATGAGCTGTAATTTCTCATCTCTTGTGACGTAGCAAAAAGTTTCCTTGTCAATTTGGTCCAGGTAGCGTTTCAGCCTGTCTACAATCTTCACCAATATAGCCGCTAGAAAATCAAAATTTAATTCACATGCGAATTAATACATACCTTGTATCGCATGTCAATGTCATCATGCGTCGATACCGATCATGCATCATGCGATACAAACTTGATCCAAAATCTTCACAGTTTCTTACAACTTCCTTATTTTCTATGATGAAGGTCCATGTTTTAACGCGACACAGCTTATATCCGGCTGAAATAATGACCCCAGCGAAAACGAAGGATGCTAAAAATAAATCTTGAAAACCTACGTTATGTTACGTAATATTAATTTTAATTGTGGTTTAAGTCGCACACATAGCGAACAATTTGGAAGTTCTTTCATTCCAAACCAAGTAATGATTTCAGGAAAAAATAAATCAACTATTAATTTATATTCCATTATAGCATTAAATTTCTTAGCAATTACTTAAATAAATATAATTGTTATAAAATATAGTTCAGTGCGATTCATAGTGCTTTGTCCTATAGCAAAAGATTTTCGTTGCTATCCTGGTCCGGGTTGCATTTCAACGAAATCACATACAGAACTTGCTTCCAGAGAAATAATTGTTAAATTACACACATATTATTATATATACTACTAGCTTCTAGCCCGTCAAAAATGACGGTTTGAACGCCATATTCTGGCAGTTCATTTTATTATTATTATGCAGTTGGTTAATTATACGGGATTGTTATTAGATAATGCTAGTGGCCTTGATTTGATAATGTTCTACACAGCAATACAGTAGTAACTTCTACTGAATTAATGAGGGCGGATGTATAGAACCAATAAAATGAAAAATAAATTAGGAATCCAGAAACTTTTGCTATCCATGTAATATCAGTTTTATTCATAGTCCAGGCACACTTCAGCACGATAGGTACGAACTACGTTCACCCGCATTTATTAATACCTTCAGTAACTTGGCGCATATCAAAGCAGTTTAATTGGTTTGTAAAACTCATTTCAGAGTGAATTACGCTGTAATCAAATGTGTCGGTGGGCTTTCTGGTCAACTTAACCACAACCCTCCATTAATATTGCTTTCGAAAATCATAACTTCTACTACTCTCAAATGCTGTAGTCAATCGCAAGACATATTGTTTTTAAGCAGTAATTCCGTTGTAATACAGCCTGTAGACTACCATTATTTTCAAGCAGAAATTAGGTGTAATACATTCTGGACGGGCATAATACAGTTAAATGTACTACGGAAAATATTTCTAGAGGAATCTTGCAGTTTACTACAGCAATTCCTGGCAGAATCGCGATCTCCAGTAATACTGATTTATTTACATTATTTTACTTTAAATGACGGGATGTATAATATCAAAAATGGATAACTGCCATTTATCTGAATGATATATTTCGTGATTCGTACATTTCGTGTTAACTTCCTCTGATTTTTTAATAAATTTAATCGTTTCTTATCTCCGGACAAAAAAAAATATTGTAGGTTGTGTTTTAACCTAGTACTCATTATTGATACAGGTAATATAACGTACACATACAATACCCTTCTCCTTACATGAATATTTGCATCTGGTTGTCGTAGATAAATAAAAAGCAATAAGTAAATTTAAACGAACGTACTAATTGTAACTTTGTGACACATAATTGCCTCGCATTAATACTTTTCCTGCTCTCCGTACTTCTAATATCTCTGCTCACTGCTATTTTGCGGCAATAATATCGTTGTTGTATTCCGAGTGTCATATCGCTTATACTGTAAATAGTCATATCCTTGACTGTCAAATCTAATCAAAAGTTTATATTAAATCTCATTTAATAGTTAACACATGTATCAAAAACAAATGGTATCATATATAATGGCAGTAAGAATTTATTCTGGAAAAGCTTATAAGGAGAAACGAATTAGTCATTTTTAATGATATCTTTTGTTATATGAATACGTTACTCTGGTTAGATTATCAGAGTATCTGGTTAGGATTTTAAATAAATGCATTTTACTTCAGATCACGTAGACTATAATTTCGAAAACGGATAACTGTTATTTATTTGACCAATACATCATTACGTTTCTCCGAGTTTTAAATACACTTCACTGTTTCTTACCGTCTGCCGAAAAATCTTAATAAATAATATAACAATAATATAATAATATAACATAAACATCGAACACCATTCTCCTTACACGAGTTTCTGCATCTAACTGTAGTAAATAAACAAAATGCAACATGAAGGAAGGAATGCAATATGGTGGCTGTTGATTGGCGAGTGACGGCTGTCACGTGACCGTTCTGTAGCCAATACGTGTAGTAGCTATAGACGACGCACGCAGACGCCACGTTAGCGTTTTATATAATAGGATATCGCATTTTGGTGGTAATAACGCATCACGATATAAACTAAATCAAAAATCTTTACAGGTTATTCAGTTTTCCTAAAAGCAACTAATAATTGAATAATATGCCGTTCTAGCATTTCATTTCTTGCTAATTACTTAAAAAAATAAGCTCAATGCAGTTCCTAGTACCTTGCCCTTGTAACACATCTTGGAATTTCGCATAACGAAATTAGTTGCTGAGATAGCGAGTTCAGTTGAAGTATATGGGACCACCCTTTTAAAGTCATTTTTATAGTTAATTTTGATAATATTTCCCAGTAATATGTCCTATATAAGTATTTATTCAAGTGTTAACAGTAAATTCAATAGTTAAATTCATTTAAACAGCTTAACCTCAGATTTGAATATGTAGTATTTGACTTTCATTTAGTTTCACTAAATCAAGATATTTATTAGTTCAAAAGATGTTTAGGTAAATATATAGCCAGTAGATGATTAGTTTTGTTGTTAAAAGATCTTACTTAGAGTCTGAATATGTTTAAAAGTGATTTGCCGGTTTAGAATTTTATCACGTAATTTTCCACTCCAATCTCGAAGTATTTTGCTATTACAAAACAGTTAAGAAATCAAGTGATAGATGGAAAGCATCATAATTTCGATTTAAATAACATATTAAAATTTTGGAGAGATTCATGCAACCTAAAGATCGTTTTTGAATTTAATTTGATATAGCCAGACATGTGATTCAGGTAAAAGTTCGAAATTTCGGTCTTTTTCGGGGATTCATGAAAAGAAATTATAATCAGAGGAGAGTTTGTTTAAATTAAAGATTTCAGGAAAAGATTTATTTTAAAATATTAAAGCATTTAATAGTAATAAAATAAAATGGGTTTTGGTGCGAGTAAGCGCTTGAATGAGATGATGCAATTGCTCGGCATTCGCTTCGAGTGATATTTATAAAAATTCGTAATAAATCAGGGAATAGACTTAGAGATTCCAAATTTTTACAGTAATAGTTTTTCATGAGGGAAATTTGTTTAGAGTTATTTTCAAGTTGATATTCGGAATATTTCAAGACATTAAATTTTATTTTTGAGTTTTAGACCACTTTTAGACTACTTTCCTTAAAACAAAGCCATGATGAAAGTAACAGAACACTTAAGAAAACAAAATTAAATTATTTAAAAAAATTAAATTACTTATGCCCTCTGCTGTCTAGTGCCAGTTCTAATTACAATCTATCCGAATTTCCGCTTTAAAGCTTTTGTCTTACATACCTGTGGCCAAAGATTTTAATGAATACTTTTACATAATACGAATCTATTATTAAATAAATCTCATCTACTAATACTTTTTATGTCGATTTAAACTCAATACATACATTTATTTCAATGTTCTGACAATTCACGGCTTAATGTAATACCGAAATATTTATCCACTCTTAAACGCATATGTAGCATGCTGTGCCATCTATCGGTTACCAGAACCTCCAGGTGCTGCTACCTGGTGATAATTATGCGATAGGCGAGCGCTAGGCTCAAATATTCGTCGCATTGAGAAAGCGCGTATTGGGAGTAGTCTTGTGTAGTTCGCGAACGAACTAGTTCGGAAGAGCGCTCCCACGAGCGAAATATACGAACTAGTTCCTAGATCTCTCGCTCCTTAGTTCGTTAGTTCGTTCGATCCTTTCCCGAAGAGCAACTTTTGTTTTAGTTTATTATCTAAAAGGTAACACAGTTCGCTGTGGACACATTTCACTGAAGAGACAGATAAAAAAAAAAAAAAAATGTAACTGTTAAACATTAATAATTATTGCAGAAGTAAAAACGGAAATTTAACATGGAATGTGAAAACAAAACACACTTTGATCCCATTAAAAGACAACTATTGTAACAAAGAAGAGAGCGCGTGAAGTAGCGCTAGCAAAGCGAGCGAACGAGCTGTCTTTCTGGAATTCCAGAGCAGAGCGACCTAGTTCGCGAACTAAACACAGCGCTACCGCTCGCGAACTAACTGAGCGGTATCGTTCGCGAACTAAACACAGCGCTACCGCTCACGAACTAAACTGAGCGGTATCGCTCGCGAACTAAATTGAGCGCTACCGTTCGCGAACTAGCACCATTCGCCGCTAGGGTTTCCAATATTTTTTCGGTTGATGGTAGGAATTTTTTTAACAAGAATAACCTGTAAAATATGTTACACTTCAAAAATATAATATTTTACGAAAGAGTAGAAAATGATAAAAGGTATGTTTTTACTATTTCATTTTTTAAGCTATATTTTTTGCACTTCTTTCATCTTTAATTCTTTTTTGTCTACAGTAAAATTGTCATATGCTTTATCACTTTCAGTTGTCAAATTAATTTCGAGAAAAAGCTCATTTTTTATTCATGAAATACTTCTCTTGCTTTTACCTGGATTTCGTATAATATTGTTATTTCAGAGTAAAGTTTGTTCACTTTGATATTCATTTTTTCTCGCAAATTTATAACCTCTAATATAGTCTCACAGTCATCAAATGAAACCCTGTGATTTGAATTTAATTTTTGGATTTTGTATAGCCAATTGCTTTCATTAAAATCTAACTATTTAATAAGATACTCCAGACATTTATCAACGAATACTAGAGCATTATTTTTTTATATTACTAGACGACCCGTGCGAAAATTTCGCGAATAAAATGCGATGAATAGTGAGGTTGAATATAATGTCACCAAGTTCAGTCATTACTCTTCATACTCCTACTTCATTTATCGATTTTGGTTAGAAATCCAGGGAGATAAATGGCTCGAAACACAAAAAACGTATTTTAGAAATATTGACATTTTTGCGCTTTATGGGTCGAATTACGAAAAATTCCTTTTTAGAATATAATGTTACCACGGCGGAAACCTTAGTCTTTAATACGATATGTCATTTATCTATATCGATTAGATATCAAGGGAAATATAAGGCTCGTGACACAAAAATACGTTGTAGAACAATTTATACTTTTTCCCTTTAATAGTTGAATTCCAAACACTTCTTTCTTAAAATATGATGTCAGCAAAGCTGAGACATTATTCCTCACAATCGTACTTGATTTATCGATTTTGGATAGATATCAAGGGAGATGAGTGGCTCGAGACACAAAAAACGCATTTTAGAAAAATTGACTTTTTTGCCTTTTATGGGTCGAATTACGAAAAATTCCTTTCTTAAAATATAATGTTACCACGGCGGAGACCTTATTCTTTAATATGATACCTCATTTATCTATATCGTTTAGATATAAAGGGAGATAAATCGCTCGTGACACAAAAATCGGTTATAGAAAAATGTATACTTTTTTCCTTTAAGGGTTGAATTCCAAAAACATTCTTTCTTAAAATATGATTTCACAAAGCTGATACATTACTCCTTATGTTCCTACTTCATTAATCGATTTTGGTTAGATATCCAGGGAGATAAACGGCTCGAGATACAAAAAACGCATTTTAGAAAAATTGACATTTTTGCCCTATAAGGGTCGAATTACGAAAAATTCCTTTCTTAAAATATAATGTTACCATGGCGGAGACCTTATTATTTAATATGATACCTCATTTATCTATATCGGTTAGATATTAAGGGAGATAAATCGCTCGTGACACAAAAATGCGTTATAGAAAAATTTATACTTTTTCCCTTTAAGGGTTGAATTCCAAACACATTCTTTCTTAAAATATGATGTCACAAAGATGAGACATTATTCCTCATAATCCTACCTCATTTATCGATTTTGGTTAGATATCCAGGGAGATAAATGGCTCGAGATACATAAAACGCATTTTAGATAAAGTGACATTTTTGCCCTATAAGGGTCGAAATACGAAAAATTCCTTTCTTAAAATATAATGTTACCATGGCGGAGACCTTATTCTTTAATATGGTACCTCATTTATCTATATCGGTTAGATATTAAGGGAGATAAATCGCTCGTGACACAAAAACGCATTGCAAAAATATTGATACTTTTGCCCTGTAAGGGTCGAATTCCGAAAACTTTCTGGCTTAATATATGACGTCACTAAAGCGGAGATCTTAATCTTTAAAACGATACTTCATAAAACGGTTTCAGATAGGTATGCAGGGAGATAACTGACTCGTAACACAGAAAACAGCAGTTTAGAAAAATTTACATTTTTGCCCTTTAAGGGTCGAATTCCGAAAACTTTCTTGCTTAAAATACGATTTAACCAAAGTGGTGACCATAAGCTTTAAAATGACACCTCATCCATTGATTTCGGTTAAGTATGACGGAAGATATAGGCTTGTGACAAAAAAATACCTTATAGAAATAATATATATGATCACTTTCTGTGGAGAATTTGGTTTCTAAAGGCTTTTTCTTGTTTTATTAACCAAAGAAACAGTATCTTTTACATTTTTCTAGCGCTGATTTTAAAGCTGACATAATATAATACTTATCTCAGTCTGTTGGTTAACAGCTTTGTGAAAGTGATGAAAGAAATGACTTGCGAAATTCAAAAAGATTTTAACTTTTGTGTCTTCATCAGTTTCATTCGCCGCCAAAAAATTGTGAATGTGTGTTGGATTATTCTCCCCTTCACTAATAAAATAATAGCTCAATGACTTCCAATTAACTGGAAATTTACGCACTTTCGTTATTGCTACCACTTTCTCATTCAAGGGTCACTGTTATTTTTATATGTCTAATTATTAGGTAGCAAATTGGAAGTATTAATGTTATTTTTCTTAATAATATAGGTAATACTATTTCTGTCATATAGTAGGTACTTAATTTGTAGCCAATAGTAGAATTATATTTTGTCAATGATTTCCAAAACTATTTATATAAAAAAGCCGATTACTTACAAACGGGTATTTTAATTTATCAAAATAAACGCGTTTATAATATTTTATAAGTAATGTTGTGTTGTTGTTGTTGTTGTTGTTGTTGGGGTTTAAGGGCGCGTCGACGGCAGGATCATTAGCGCCTTTTATAAGTAATGTTTCTTACATGAAATAATAAACAAATCCATTAAAAAAATTAATATTCTACGAATGCATGTAAAGTAAATAGTAAAAACAGCACAATTATTCAATTTACCCATTTGTGTAAAGGACAATGAGCACTTTGGTTTATCGGCGGCAACTGTTCATGCTAATGTAATTTGAAAGGGTATTATTAAGCAATAACTTTTGTTAAGAAGGTCATATTAAATTCCATTTAGAAACGACAAAAAATAATTATTTCCTAATAAAACTGACATAACAAACAAAATAGCGCGTGCAGTAGCGGTAGCAAGGCGAACGAACGATCTGTTTCTCTGAATTCGAGACGCGAACTAACGAACTAAAAGAGCGAACTAGTTCGCGAGGGAGCTGCGAACTAAACTGAGCGCTCCCCTTCGCGAACTATTATGCGCAAGTCTAATTGGGAGCATGTTTTCGTAACGTCTAATGGAGAGCAAACAGAGTGTGTTGATGCAGGCCCACAGTCCAGAACAGAAATAGCCATTGCCTCAGGGGGTGGGTTTTCCCCCGCAAGACAAGAATAGAAGATCGCGTGGGGGAGTGGAATGTCTGCGCACAATGAAATTAAGCCCTAGGGAGATGCTGCCATCTCGCGGCCGGTCAAGGAACTAACACATGCGCAAATTGAGGTTTGCTCGCCCGCCAAGGGAGTTCCCCTCCCCCCACCACCTGCCCACGACCCGCAATGCTGATTGGCTGCTCACCTCGTGACGTCATCGGACAAGGATCTCTAAACCCCCATTACTTCTGCATTTCCCATTATGAACTGTGACGCCCCTTAGAGTCAAAAGTAGTGATCCTCATGAATTTCTAAGCATGTCAGGCGAAGGTACCTCGTCTGCTAAGTGGTGGACTGGTGACTAGCGCTTGTCGGAAGGAACTTATTGCAATGGGGCAAGCTTTACGGTTGCCTCTTGACTGCGATCCGTGAAACTTAATGTTCTCAATGACACAGGTATTTTTCTTTGTGAAATGTGCAGCTTATGTGGCATGTATTGGGGTTCGTCTCAGCATTCCTCTCGATGATTACGGAAACCCGTCTAAAACTGCAATCAAGACTGCTGGTATGTGGGGTCTGGACTAGAACCACCCAGCACCTGCACTGCGCACAGATACTCTGGGGTGTATCCATATACATAACTGGGCACAAATAATAGGTATACCCGGTTCATTCCGAACTGGTTGCTCAAGGTCATGTTCCCCTACCCCGCTCCTCACCTCATCCCTCCCTCCCTTTCTACAGCTCGCAGCTGAGCACTCCGTCCAAGTAGAATTCCCCTTCGCTTGTAGGGGTAAGGGCAGTGGAGTGGGGATAGAGCACACTGGCCTTGAGCCGCCTCTGTTAACTGAACGGACTATAGTTGTTTATGTGTCTAATTGTTGTTTTTCATGGCTTGTGTCTTAACGCCACGTCGACGTCGGGTATGGCATTTTGAAGCAAGTATTCTGGGATTCGTCTGGAGTGAAAACTCAAATCTTGATGGCCGGATGGAGATTCCAACCCGCGACCTCTCCAATGCGATGCCATAGCGTTACCGCTCACGCACTATACTCGGCGTCTGGTTGTTAACGTTGTTACTTTACTATAGCATCTTTTATTTTAGAAGTAAGCATAAAGGCCTTTCGTTATTTATACCATTATTTAACTAAAACAGAGTAAGTAGTTAAATGTTAGACAATCTTTTTTTTTGTAATATAACTAGCTTAAGATGATATTGCAATATATGGAATGTATTCTCATTTAATAATTCTTTTGCAGATTCACTTCAAGTTCACGAATTTAACGAATGATAATTTTAACTGCAAGGCAGCATGATGGTGGTATAATAATCAGCATTGTTGCCTTCAGAGTAGTTGATTCAAATTAGATTTCATCAATAGTATACAATTTAAAATTTTATTCCTGAAATAAATCTTGTCGCAAATTAGCTGCTCATATTTCTACAAATTCAAATCTTCTGAAGCGCACAGGAAACGTTATCAGCCAGAAAAACGACTTCTTTGCAATACAAGAGATAAACATTCTCTGCCTACTACAATCGTTTTTCTTTAAATCAAGAGGTAATGAATCCCATTGTCGTACCTTACCCATTTCGCCATTCACACCACGATCACCCCACAATCAGCCACGCCACTGTTCATATGAGAAAGGGAATTTTTCACAGACGTATAACCTCAATTCCTATGATTTAAGTTAAAGGAGCTGAGCTGGAAATCAGCGGAAGACAGGAGGTGTATGAACATAATATTCATAGTGTATGAACTATGTGTTGAGCGAGAACGTCGAATGAATATTATTAAAAATACAAGGGGTGATCAAATGAAAAGGTACGAAACGACGTAAAAACGTAACAGTTAAATATTTGCATATTGCGCCATGGGAGAACGTAGCGAAACATCTCGGAATGCGAATGGAGTCTCTGACTGGATCGGGGCATGCGCGGGCGCCCGCATGCGCAGTAGAGAGCAGAGGCTCTTATCAAAACCGGCGTCCAAATGATGCGGCAGTCCATATGAGGACAGGATGGCGTACAGGTGGGGAATGTGTACTGAGAGACACTCCGACGCCTACGCAGGTCCATCAAGAACAAAAGACCGTGGCTACTCACGGAGGTTGTGGTTCTGCTCCATGATAACGCGCGTCCACACGTCTCCAGAGTCACACACATGGAACTGACCAAGTTCAAGTGGGAGACGTTGGACCATCCGCCCTACAGTCCGGATATGTCACCCTGCGATTTACATGTGTTTGGTCCACTGAAGAAACACCTGAAAGAGAAGCGCTTCAACTCGGACGACGTACTGAAGGACGCTGTGAAGGACTGGGTCTCGTCACGGCCACAGGAATTCTGGGAAAAGGAATTCTGCGGCTTGTTCATCAGTGGGATCGTTGTGCTCAGGTCTATGGTGTATATTTTGAATAAAGTCTCCATTTGTACCCACCGTGTCGTTTCGTACCTTTTCATTTGATCACCCTTTGAAAAATACGAATTGTACATGGAAAGGAATGTTAATGAGGACAAACTGGCACTTGATTTCAGATTCAAGGGAGTGTGAAAATTTTCTTTTTAAGGTTAATGATTCAGAGACTAGAATAAATTAGTGAACGCTATGCTGAATAATCGCCCAAAATAATGAATGATGAAATGTGAAAGTAGGTTAGTAGGGAAATTTCCTCAATGCCACTAGCTCTATGGCAATTGAATTAAACTCCAGTTCTACCATTCATTTTATGAGTAATAAGATAAAAGAGAATTTAAAGTTTAAATGGAAATTTTTCTCGCAGTCGTAATTTAGAGATCATAGTATAAATAACTTGATTGCTGTTTAATACAGCTGATTATGCATATAATACTTCCAGAACCTGGAACGCAACTCGCTCGGGCAATACGTTACAGGTATTGACCACTCGCTATTCTAAACTAAGAACGCCAACGATAAGCCATACCAAAAGCAAAGTGTTGCTCCTTCTAGATTATGTTGAAGTAAATGTCGAAAGACAACACATCTCAAAATACTCTGCCTGTGATTATCTGGCAGTAAATGGCGTGGCTGTGTAATACAGCTGATTATGCATGTGATACATCCAGGGTAAGCTCTTTGATCAGAAAAGAATGCTATCTAGTAGTTCTCTTAGATATTGTATGACCCTTCGACTCGGTATGGTTTTTACTGAAATTGTATTATCATGGGATTCTCAGCCAGATGGTGAAGATATTTCGGAGCTACCTGGCCGGTAGAATTTTCAACGTACGAGTCGGCAACGACCTTTCTTCTCGCCGTCCAATACATGCCGGAGTTCCACAGGGTTCGGCGCTGGGACCTATATACAGCTTGTATACTGCGGACATTCCAGCACCGCCCAGCGTGTACACCGCCTTCTATGCCGACGATACAGCATTCTTCGCCCGTCACCGGTACAAGGCAGTTGCAATACGAAAACTGCAAGAGACTGAATAGTGGGTATTAATGTGGCGTATCAATATGGACGTTACAAATACCTAAGCTATAATACTATCTCGGCAAACGCCTAGAGCGTGTAACTACTCCGAAAAAATTACACCTTATCAGCAAAGACATTCTGTGGAACTCCCCAGTTAAATATTTAGGAGTAACCTTAGACAGACGGCTAACCTGGAAGAGACACACTGAGGACCTACGGAAGAAAGTCCTAATGAGGTTACAGTAACTGTACCCACTACTTAACATGACTAGTTTACTGGCTGCGACAACAGGAGTAACTATTTACTGCAGTCTGATACGTCCACTGCTTGAGTACGCGTGCTCAGTGTGGGGGCACACGACCAAGACACCCATTGCAAGACTACAAACTTTGCAGAACAGAGTCCTTCGACGAGCTCTCCATGTAACAAAAAGGTCCACAGTAGGGTTGATACACCGATCCTGCTCCCCCTAATTAGGTCACCCGCCCCGCCCCCCTGCGGCCACTGCCCCTATAACTAGGCGCCCGCCGACTGTGCGGCCTCTGCCCTCCGATTAGAGGCGATTAGACGCCGCCGCCCTGTTATTTACCCATCCCACTTCCTGCGGACAATTTCCGTCTGCTTACTGGAGGTCGTCCACCGTCCCTATTATTACTCACCCCAAATCATGTACCCAAGTGTCCGCCATTATGTACCTGTAGCCAAAACTCCGCTACTCAAGAATATTTCCGTTATTATCTCGATTGCGGACTGTACGTCGCTGGGGTGCAGGCCTCTAACATCAGCACAAAAGAAGCGTCGCAACAGGAACTAAGCCTGCGGCTGATGCCCAGACAATTTCCGTCAGTTACATGACCATTTTTCTGTACAGCGGTATTAAAACAGTAATTATTCACAAATTCATCATAATTATTGAAATAATTATCATATTTTCGTATAGTGTGGTGAACGGTTCAAAACCCCGTCGGTTTTAATAAAACGGGTAGGAATTCTGCAAGATGAAGAAGGGAGAGGGAGAAACTTGGTTCAGGCCTACTCTTCCGAAAGATACCAACAGGCTTAGCGTCCCCATCCACAAGGTTCGGGTAGACGCAAAAGCCTAGGGCGGGGATGGGGAGTTAAGAGGACTCCAAAATGGAATTACGTGGTTTATTGACGCCCCCTTAGCATAACAAATTTTCAGCTTCCCCTCTACTTGTCACGCATTCTGGAGGACGTGAGTTCGTATTCCCCGTCCTACCATCGAATTATTATTATTATTATTAAATACAATGAGAGACGAAGAAGGGAGAGAGAGAAACTTGCTGCTGGCCCATTCAGTCTTACTCTTCCGAACATGCGATCTTAAAATACTAATTATTCGCTAATTCATCGTAACTACTGAGATAATCCGTATGCCCAGATCGGGATTCACACCGGTGACAAAATTTTGTCACCTTTAATTTCACCGAGAGTATTGGCCTCTCATTCAGGAGGATACAGGTGTGAATGCCGATCTGGGCATACGGATTAGGGTTTTCTATGCATGTGGGTTGAATGGATAGCTGTTGTAACCATTTATGAATAAAGTAGATGTTTCTCACACCAGTTGAAAACATACCTAAAGTATGGTCTAATTTTTGAGGATCAACCCACGAAGGCTCTGCTCCGGAGAAAGGTTACGAGATTATACCACAAGAGATGTTCCTAAGCACAAAATAAATCATCTCCACGGGTTATCTGGTATCCAACAAATAATAATAATAAAAAAATTGTTACAGGTTCGGTCGGTCTCGAGCCAGAATGCACACACATTTTTGCCCGTAACCCAGCAAACTCCACAATCACGGTGCAATTCGCCTCGTCCTTCATAACACCGACAACCTTTTCATTAAAGGACTCTACCTGCAAAGCTAACTGTGTCCATATATAGTAATTTAGGGCATCTAAACTGAGGAATGGAGAATGATTAATGAAACTGATACATCCTCAGTCACCTTCTAACCATTTCAATCGATGACTTCTTTTGTGGAACGAATATTAAATAATTTTGGCGATTTTTTACCTGTGTTCGCTATCTTTTGCGGTTTTCAAAACATTTCGGGATTTTATGAGGTGGGGTGCGTAAGAGGATTGACGATGACTGGTGGGCGAGCGATAACACTCTGGCATCGCATTCGGGAAGCGACCATCCAGATTTAAGTTTTTTTTTCCATAGTTTCCTGAAATCACTCCAGGCGAATGCCCACTACACGTCTTGTCAAAATAGAAACAGAATGAGGATCTGGCTATTAACTCAAGAAATTCTGAAAGATCTGTTAATATTTGTGGGGCCGAGCATATTTTCATGACCCTTGACACTGGTGTTGCATATAGAAGTTGTCAATATTATCTAAGTCCTAAAAGTTATATACTTTCAAAGTTTGTGCCTTGGTACCTTTCCTAGCTTGTTCTTGAGTGGTGCAGTTCGTGACAACTTTAGATACGACAATATGCTACGCATCTGTAACCACTGTCTCTGCAGAAAGTATGCATTCTTCCATTTTTTCCCCATGTCAATCGATGACTTCTTTCGTGGAGAGAATTTTAGATAAAATGACTTCGACAGTTCTGTGATTTCAAACAATCAGGAAATGTAACACTGAAAATAGTGCAGTCGAGTTTGAACACTGCCCCTGCCCAGCCATTAGAAATATACATTTTACACTTAGAACTGCTCACCACAATCCGTAAGTCGAAATGAGCTACTTAGTTTGACAAGATCTCAAAAATCATCCCATCACTTCACATTTCATCTAGTACTCGAGAACAACACATTTATAAGTTTTATACGAGATCCATTTAGTCTTCGGAACAAACTCATATACAGGCACTGACGAAAAATTTCATGAATGATCTAACATGATCTATAACTTAGTGGGTACTATCTTCGGTGAATTTCTGTTTGCGACATTTCGAAACCAGTGTAAAGTGAGGGAATTTTTCAAGTGTTTGACTGCCAGCTAGTTGAAGAGTGAAGATCAGATATGGGACCCTAAACTTGCTACGCTCCTGGCTGAGGATTTTGAAGATCAGTTATTAGAACTTCGGTAGCTGCATTATCCGCCGCCAATGAGAAAAAGTTAAGCTCCAAGTCAGACAAGTTTTGTAGGCATGACGGTTAGACTCCGAGATTTACGCAGTAAACGATTTACATTCCTACTTACAGTTGCAATGTTCCTTTTAAAATTTTAAAACGTGGCTTGTAGTATATTTTAAAACCTTCTTAAGCCAAGCATATCTTATGCCACCAGAAATTTGGGTATGTATGAGTAATCGAGCATTCTATGATTCATACTTTTCATACTACACCAAGCGTAATAGGTGAACGGTTAACGTACTGGCCTCGCATTCGGGAGGACAAGGGTTTGAATCGCAATCCGAGCATCCAGATTTGGATTTTACATGGTTTCCCTAAATCACTCCAGCTGAATGTCGGGATGTTTCCTTCAAAAGGCCATGGCCGAATTCCCTCCAGTTCAAAGTCTCCAGTCCCATCCCGCCCCTAATGACCTCGACAGTTCTCTGCTTTCAAACAAACAGGAAAACGTAACACTGAAAATAGTTCCGTCGAGTTTGATCAGTGCCACTACCTTGACATTAGACATCTATATTTTACACTAACAACTGCTCACCGCAATCTGTAAACCGAAATGAGCTACTTAGTTTGACAAGATCTCAGAAATCATCCTATCACTTCACAACACGTTTATAAATAATAATTATTCTTCACGTACCACGCTAAACTAAAACCTGATGTGCGAGAACTTTTTGGAAATAACTGTGTAAGCCGGATGTATAAATATACAAATGAAACAAATTTAGCACTCACTTACTAATCGAACAAATAGCAACTCGTAGCTGTTTAAAGAAATGTAAAGTACGTATAATATCTTCGCTGTTCCAAATCCTAAGAACCGAACGTGGTGGGTGAACGGTTAACGTTCTGGCCGCGCATTCGGGGGACACGGGTTCGAATCCCCGTCCATTCATCCAGATTTGGGTTTTCCACGGTTCCCTTAAATCACTCCAGGTGAATGACGTGATGCTCAAAAGGCAATGGCCGTATTCCTTCTCGGTAAATGTGTCCAAATATCGCGCAAAACTAAACTCACCGAATTCTAGTAAACAACCTTTGGAGGGGGACGTTAAACCTTTTGGTATCTTTCGGAAGATTAGGCCTGAATGGGCCGACACCAGGTTTCGCCATTTCCATTCTTCAACATGCAGAATTCCTTCCCGCTTTATTAAACCGACGGGTGTTTTGAACCGATGACCACACTTTACGAAAATATGCTAATTATCTCAGTAGTTACGATGAATTAGCGAATAATTAGTATTTTAAGATCGCATGTTCGGAGGTGTAAGACTGAATGGGCCAGCAGCAAGTTTCTCTCTCTCCCTTCTTCGTCTCTCATTGTATTTAATAATAATAATAATAATTCGATGGTAGGACGGGGAATACGAACTCACGTCCTCCAGAATGCGTGGCAAGTAGAGGGGAAGCTGAAAATTTGTTATGCTAAGGGGGCGTCAATAAACCACGTAATTCCATTTTGGACTCCTCTTAACTCCCCATCCCCGCCCTAGGCTTTTGCGTCTACCCGAACCTTGTGGATGGGGACGCTAAGCCTGTTCGGTATCTTTCGGAAGAGTAGGCCTGAACCAAGTTTCTCCCTCTCCCTTCTTCATCTTGCAGAATTCCTACCCGTTTTATTAAAACCGACGGGGTTTTGAACCGTTCACCACACTATACGAAAATATGATAATTATTTCAATAGTTATGATGAATTTGTGAATAATTACTGTTTTAATACCGCTGTACAGAAAAATGGTCATGTAACTGACGGAAATTGTCTGGGCATCAGCCGCAGGCTTAGTTCCTGTTGCGACGCTTCTTTTGTGCTGATGTTAGAGGCCTGCACCCCAGCGACGTACAGTCCGCAATCGAGATAATAACGGAAATATTCTTGAGTAGCGGAGTTTTGGCTACAGGTACATAATGGCGGACACTTGGGTACATGATTTGGGGTGAGTAATAATAGGGACGGTGGACGACCTCCAGTAAGCAGACGGAAATTGTCCGCAGGAAGTGGGATGGGTAAATAACAGGGCGGCGGCGTCTAATCGCCTCTAATCGGAGGGCGAGGCCGCACAGTCGGCGGGCGCCTAATTATAGTGGCAGTGGCCGCAGGGGGGCGGGGCGGGTGACCTAGTTAGGGGGAGCAGGATCGGTGTATCAACCCTACCGTCCCAAACTGGAGACCTGCATGCAGCCGCAGGAATACCACTACTGCGAGATAGTATACGGCAGCTGGTCACATCCTTCTATAGAACAGCCCAGAGATCGCAGAAACCATTGATAGCACCACTGGGTACGTACGGTACATACTTCGACCACCACAGAAAATCACTCTCCATTTTTAAACAAGAATGAAGAAGAAAGCAGCACCACAGAAGACATACCGCAAGAAAAGTGACGGAGACGTAAGAAGTTTGAAGGAAATGTTTTCGGACAAAAACATTCACCACAACCTGCCTGATAACTTCGGAAAGGCACTAATTGCTGAGCGACGACAACGAGTATATCTAGGATTATATTAAATTACACGCCATTTATGTGATTTATCGACTATCTACTTGTATCAACTAAACATTTATAACTTTGTTTTAGGTATGGGAAAATGAAGAAATATATCGATATATACAAAAATTATGGATATTCATCTAGAGAAAAAAAATGCAATTTGTCAACATATCGCTATTTTTGGTTAAAGCCAATAATTTTCTAAAAATATTCCAAAAATATTTAAGAAAATTTGGAAAAGTAAAAAAAACGATGTAGAAATTATTGAAAGTATTTTTAATTTACCTAATTTATATCATGAATCAAACCTGTATTAATCTGATGTAGACATCAAAATAACTCTTTGTTTCTATGTTCCCCCGTCAATCTACTTCTGTGTAGGGTTTTTAAAAATATCGGATTTTTGATATATCTATATTTTTAAAAGTATCAATTTCGGACTTAGGTATATCGAAGAAAAAGTATCGACTTATTGATATATCGACCTCATTTTATGAAAACAATGTGAAAAAAAACAAATCTTCTAAAAATAGGGCAAAGTCTCATGGATGTTTACTGATAAAACGTTGTGAGATATTCTTCTGAACCAAGTCTTCAATTTCTAAAACCGAATGGTTCTTCACAGCGTTATCTACAATTTAAAAAAAGAAGAAAAAAAATTATGACTTGCCACTGTGCATTTTTACTGAAATCAAAGGCATAATATTATTTATTGGAAGACTTGTAAAACCCGAAAGACGTTCGAGGATAATCTTGGCTTTTGCGAATTTATAAGATTGATAAAGCAACCCAGTAGTGGGGTTTATTCAGGTAGAAATTTTACAAGAGTAGTTTTATGTGGAATTTCATTTCTTATGCTGTGTAGTCTTACCATTTGGGCCTAATTTTTGCACCTTAACAAACATTTGTTATCTGCACTTACCAATATTCTTGCTTACACCCAGTTTTCAAGTTGGAACGCACACACACATGGCACCTTCTCTGCCAAAGGTCACTTGCAGGTGGGGGGTTGAGTATTTGTCCGAAGACATTGCCTCCAACGTCACGAAAGGGTTACAATTCTCTTAACTTTCGGTGTGTCTTCTTGTTGGGTGTCAGTTTGCTAGGAGACTGAGCGGTCATCCATGCCTATCGTCGCCATTTTCATAGCATCCAAGCGAGTTGACCACCGGGTTGTTGCATTGTCTGGTATTTTTATAAAATGTTTCCGCAAGATGGCGTAATCTGTCCTTCAATCTAGGTATGCCGGCGGCCTCATGGAGTACATCCGTTTGGAACCGGCACGGGAGGTGGAGGGCTCTCTTTAGGCCCTATAGCGGTGTAGTTCTTGAAGTTGAAAGCGTGGGTCACCGCTTCTGCTACCCGCATCAGCTGCTGGGTGGTGGATTGACCGCGTCGAAATCCTAGCTGGTGATCTGGGATAACATTGGCGTCATCAATGAATGCAGACAGACGTTTTAGTAGCAGCGGTTCGAACACCTTGCTAATGGCTGGGAGAAAACTTATAGGCCTCTAGTTCAGAGGTAGGTGTTTGTCTTTCCCGGTCTTGTGAATACCCACAATTATAGCGTGTTTCCACAATTGAGGGTAATGCTGACGTCTCAAGATGGCATTGAAGATAGCCGTGAGGTGGACAGAGGCCTCTGGTGGTAGGTGCCTGAGGAGAGTGTTGCTGATCTCGTCACGCCCTGTTGCTTTATGTGGGTGCAGTTTCGACAGGTAGCTGGCTACCTCCTCCGGGGTGATGTCGTCTATTTGATGGTCATTTTCGACGTCGAGATAGACTCTCAGGCGTCGATGAACTGCAGTGAGGTGAGTGGGGTCCACGTTTGTTTGGGAAGGCCGAAAATTCTTCACAAAGACATCAACCAGTGCATTGGCCCTATCCTCCAGGGTGACGGCTAGGCCTCTTTCACCGTGCAGTGGGGGGAGCCGCTACCTCCTCCTGATGAGTCTTCTTGTTTGTAGCCAAAGATAACTATCCTCCGGGAGGAGCTTAGAGACTCTTGCTTCCCACTCTTGGTTCCGATGCTGAATCAGGGAAGCTTTAATATCCCTCTGCAAACGATTTGGTAGTCTTCTGGTCACCTGATTTCTCGTGAGCTTCCACTCTTTGGCAATCCGGTTTTTGTGACAGATTTGAGCCAGGAGGTGGGGGGGGGGGGAAGCTGCGAAGTGGAAACTGGTCTAGGTATCCTGACTGGTGTGGAGGCTGCGGTTGCATCTTTGACAGCTGCCTCAAAAGACTGAAGGGCGACGTCAATGTTGTCAATTTCAGGTGGGTCATCTAGATTAGTCTGTAGGTGCTCCTGGTAACGCCTCCAGTTTGTTTTGTGGTAGTTGTACGATAGTTCTTCTTGAATTTGCCAGGGTCCAACCTCAACCTCAATCATAACCTGACAGTGATCTGAGGAAAGTCGGTTTATGACTGACCCTGGATGCCCTTGGTGATGACTACATCTAGTACATCTGGTCTGTTACCGTTGCTCGGGTAGTGTGTGGGCTCTTCTGGTGCCCATACGCACATATTGTGTCTGTTTGTGAGGCGTCTTAATGCTATACCCGTTGTGTTGTTGTACCTACTATTCCAGTCGGAATGTTTTGCATTAAGGTCACCGCCGATCAGGACTCTTCCGCTGACATCTGCCAGTGCCGTAAAGTCGGCGTCTTCGAGGTGGTTGGTAGCATTAGCTTCCCATTAGCTATAGCCACTATAACTCCGACGGCTTCCATCTGTTGGAGGGGTGGTAGGATAATTTCATAATGTGGAATGCTGTTCTTAATCAAAACCGCAACTCCAATTCCAGCGGTGGGTCTGTCGTGGCTGTAACAACTGTAATTAGCCACTGCGGTTCGCAGACCGGGTCTCAAGAAAGTTTCTGACACCAGACATACGTCAACATCTTGGTCTCGAAGGAACTGCCAAAACTTGAGCAGTTGGTTGAACATACTATTAGGATTCCAAAAACAGAAAGATAAGGAGTGAATTTGTGGCTGTCTATCCATTGTGGTTGCAGTGTGCGCATTTTGGGGCAGCCAAGGCATTTGTCATCGCTTTGATTAAATTTCCCAACTGCTCAGTAAGAGTACACATCATTTTCGTGATGGTTTCTAACATGTTAGTAAGCCTCTCGAAGCTTCCGTGCTCCATGCCCTCGGCGTCATTTTGGTTGTACTTCTGGTTAGGAAATTGAGTTCTTCTCTGCCTGGTGGTCATTCCATCAGGCGGTGCTGAGTCCGTTTGATCTGCGGTATTCACAGATGCCGTGGCCTGGTTATCACCTGGGGTTTCAGGTGGCGAAACAGGGCTCGCAGGTGTCATGTCCTGGTACACACCTGAGGCTACTGGTAGCGATTTCCCGGTTGTAAGTGGTGACTTTCCATCGCCTCGATTTTGCGTTTCTGTCCTTCTTGTTTTACGTTTTCTTCGAGTTTTCTTATTGGGCTGCATCTTGGTGGAATTGGACAAAGTCTTGGTAGTCTTCTCTTTGGAGCTCTCAGCAGCTTGGACTTGTTCCAGAGTCTGTTCTTCAACGGTTGTTTGCAAGGATTTAGATGGCGCTCCTTTTTGGGCTGGAATTTGGGTTTGGTTGGAATGTAACTTATCCTTGTTCGTCGCAAGACCCCTCTGCCTATCTCGGGCCCTCTTGTAGGCCGTACAGCCTTTATAACTGGCAACATATCCACCTCCAAAATTGGAACATTTGGCAACGCCTCTTCCTTTCTGAGTGTTGCGCAGATTGGAGTCATGTTATCCCGCGCACTTCACGCAGATGGGAGGCATTTTGCAGTTTTTTCGCCTGGTGGCCGAAGCGCTGGCAGTTGAAGCATTGAGTTGGGCCTACTGTTGACCGAAGATTCTCTACCTGCACTTTGAGGTGGCATATCTTGTCCACCCCGAATATACCCCTGTTTTCTGGAATGTCTGCCAGTACCACTAAGTACAGAGGCATTAACACATTGCTGCCTGGGCGACGGAGTTGGGCTACAGTCTGGATAGTAAAACCCATCTCGGTGAGTTCGTCTTTTAAGTCTTCTGTTGGCAGGGTTCTGGGAATACCCCTCAAGACCACTTTCAAAAGTGGCACTGCTCCAATAGGGAATGTATAGTACGGGGTCCCACTTTCCTGTAGCATTCCTGTGGCGGCTGAGTAATCTTCTACTGTGGTGAAGGTGTACTTAATTTTGTTGCCGCCGGCGGTCTTGGCGGCAAAAGAGCTCTTCACGACTGCATCTATTCTGTCATGTAAGGTCCTGTAGTTTTCTTCAAATTGGACTACGATCGGCGGGATGTGCGCCGATCTCGATTCAGTTGGTGTTGGTATATTTTCTGTTGATGGTGGATCCGTCTGCAGCAGTTGGAATTTGTTGGCTATTTCCACCATTGAACACCCTCTTCAAAAATATGTACGCTGGCTTGAAACAATGGGCTCGCGTCAGATTCGTTCTGCCGTACCTGAATTATTGCCATCATCTGAGTATGCGATGTACAAATAGCTTCCAATTTAAAAATAAGAACACAGTAAAAGTTAACGCGTTTTTACTTAAGCTTCCTTATCTTTGTGCCTAACAGAAATTTAAGGCAGACAGCCTTATCAGCAAGAAAGTTACTAACGTAAAAATTTGCTCCAAGACGTTTCACGTTTGGTATTGCCATCGGATAAATATTGGGACTTTTCTTATGGTTTGGAGGTGAATATATGTATATGTACCACATTACGTGTTTCTAGGACAACTAGCTGTTTTGGTAAGGAGATCAAGGAAGTATAATTTAACACATTACTTAAGCTTACTAAGCACTGTTTATAATTAATTTGTGACATTTACAGATATTAGGGTAGAAATGTGGAAGTGCAAGGAAATTTACCAATATTAGATTTTTCTTACATTTTCTGTTAAAATCTGGATCAGTATTCGAAATTTCTGCTTCCTACAATTAGAGCTTTGATCGAAGTCTAGTCTGTGAGTGAGTGAGAAAATTAGTGAAATTTACATACAAGTAACTTCCAAACTAAGAACATGAACGATACAAAATTAATTTGCTAAGATTGTTGATATCTGTGTTCGATAGAAGCTTTAGCCATGTAACATCATTCAGAACGAAAATATTTATATACAAAGATGGCCCTAATCGTTTCGAGAAAAGGATTGGCAGTGCAAATCTGGTTGTAGGCCATCTTCCGCAGTTGTTGGATAATAGATTATAAATCAAAATTCCGTCTGGAACAACTGTTGATGTTACTGTTTTCTTTATTTCCATACGAGATTCGCCCTTATGGTGTGGGGCATCTTCAGTGGCTGTGAATTTATTTTTACATGTGATATGTTACATTAGAAAGAGGAATTATAAATTATTACATACATATTTACATTGTACTTACAGCTAGGGTGATGGTATTTACATGGCGATCTAGAACAGCACTTTATGCATCTTACAGATCTTCTATTTCACAATTATAAAAACTATTTTACACATATTACTGAATAAACACTGGCATTGTTGCAGTTGCAATTGATACAAAACAGTAACATCAACACTTGTTCCAGACGGAATTTTGATTTATAATCAAGGATTGGCAGTGCTGCCGTTCACTGGACTTGCCAAGAGCACAGCTGTTATGGGTTTACTGTTTCTAGTGGTGTACTAAATTACACCAGTACATCCCGTCACCTTGAACCCATTTATTAATATCGCTTCTTAATATGAGACTTGCTTCATATTCTACAACATTTTTGGTTAATTCTTTTAGTATTTAATCAACAAATAAATTGATATATGATGCTATTAACTAATACTTTCATTTTATTTTTATCCACTTGCTATTTTTATATATTCCTTATTAATCTTATTTTAAGATTAATAACAAATCATTAATCATTTAGTAGTTTAATGAACATATAAAACGATAACAGCCGGAATCTGTCCTTTACATATTAATCTTGATTTATTGTGTCGGATACATCATTGTAATCCATTCGTCTCCAAGGTCAGAATCAACACACACAAACTCCCTTGACAACGCCAAACTATAATCCCGAGATCATCATTCACGGTGCCCAGAAAAGTATTATTTCTTTCCTACTCAGAGAAACAAAATTAGTATTCAAATAAATAGTTACCCTACATTGTGCACCCGGACAGATCGTCCAAAAATTAGCTACACAGTTTTTAACTAAGTATATTTACGAAGCAAGTATAAAAATTGAAACGTTTGGCCACTGTGCTTTCAGGAATTATTAATAAAAAATAAAGTTATGTGTACGAATATTTGCCATTCTAAAAAAAAAATCATTGTTTTATAGGTTCTGCTGGATGACTACTGCGATTATTAGGCACTGGAATATTTGATGCATCTCGATCAGACGTAGCAGTGACAGACGATACCAAATATTTTAAAGCAATTTCTGACTGCACAGTAATAAAATCGCTTCCATTTAACCAGAATTATATATCATCTCATGATTTTGAAATATTCAGCTGATCTAAATATTGTTTTAGTCAAGCAACCATTGTACCAAAATTCGTGTTTGAAACTTCATTGGATCAATTTTTCAAGCGCATCAGCTCATGTTTGGCGTTGTTTCTTCTCCTCCTCATGTATAAACCTCAATATTAAATGATATATTCTCATTCTGTTATGATCGAAAGTAATGTCTTTTTACAGGTTTGATATTGCATTGGAAATGGTCAACGGTGAACCAAAATGCATTTTTTTTTTTAAGTGAACGTTCAAGATGGTTGTTTTAGCGTTAGTAAATTGTGTTCTAATGGCAACAAACTATCATTATTACTTTTCAACAAAGCGCTTGTTGAGATAATACAAAAGCACTAGATCTTTCTTTTTCTTCAATTTCTTCTCTTAATTAAACTGGTTGTTACATACGAGGCGTATTTTTTAAGTAAGAACCGGTTGGCAATAAACTTTTAACAACGAAAAATATTTAGGTAATTTATTCAACATGACATTCTTCAACCTTTCGGCTACTTTTCCACATAGTTGCCATTATTTTTCAATCATTTGTCATACTGTGAGATGAGTTTTTGTATACCATCATCATAGAAGTCTGCCTCCTGAGCGGAAAACCATTACTGATCCGCAAGTTTCACTTCATCATCATTGTTGAAACGCTTGCTGCTGAGGAACCTCTTAAGGTACAAAAAGAGATGGGATACCCAAGTCTCGTCTCCTGTGATGATGTGGTCCAAAAATCCATCACCTTCTTCTTGATATCGGGTCAGAAACGTCAATACATTAACACACCATTTCGTTTTGTGTTCCTCAGAAAGCATCTTTGTAACCCATCTGGAGGACAACTTCCTGTAATCCAATTTCTCCGACACAATGTTGTAGAGGACGGATCTTGAAACTTGTGGAAAGTGCAAGGACAACGTGGAAATTGTGAAACGCCTGTTTTCACGAATTTTGTTGTCTACTGCACCCACAAGATCGTCGTCGATTACGGATGGCTGGCCCGAGAGCGGTTCTTTGTGCTCATTCTCCCGGTCTTCCTTGAATAATCTTACCCACTTACGAACGTTACCTTCATTCATTGCATTGGGGCCATACACTTCACAGATCTGGCGATGAATTTCCGCCGGTGTCACATTTCTTGCTGACAAGAATCTGATGACTGACCTTATTTCACATGCGGCGTGATTCTGGACCGTCTTAATCACTTCCATTGCTCACCACGAAGTGTACACTCCGCTGACTTAGTAACAACTGCGTCTACGCGAGCTCAAAGAATGCCAGAATAGTGTGCGCATGCGCTCAATTTCGTTCGTGGGTGATTTAAGAGGATATCGCCGACCGGTTCTTACTTAAAAAATACCCCTCGTACTATTTGCAGCTTACTTCTTCTGTCGTTATGGAACAAGAAGCGTAGCCAGTTCGCAAAAAAAAAAAAAAAAAAAAAAAAAATAAGTGTATGTTACTACCATACCTGGTACATTACGATTTGTTCTTAATGCTAATACTTTTCCGACGATTGAAGGCAAATTTTAAAAACCTGAGCAGCGTGTTCGGACAAGAAATCGAACGAGTACTAACTGCTTGAATGGGTATTGACATTAGGCTTCTCTCTTACTACTGCTTGTTGCTCGGATAGTAATTAATCAGAAACACTAACTGAATGTTTAAAATATAGTGCAATACATTTTATTTGATCAGTTATGTTTTAAAAATTGCTCTTTAAAATTTTATCTATGATACAGTTAATCCCTTTCTTTTCCACAAAAAATAACTTCACATCATCTACGAAGAAAATGGAAAATAATAACTTACTTATATCGACTCCGATATCCAGATTGCAATATCGAAGTATCGATATATCGTTCCAATAAATATCACTCATAAATATCGATATTTTACAAAAATAAAATCGATATATTATCGACCCTATACCCGTGGTCCAAAGCCGCCAAGTCAACTGGGACTCTATG
Source organism: Vandiemenella viatica (assembly GCA_031002005.1). Taxonomy (NCBI): domain Eukaryota; kingdom Metazoa; phylum Arthropoda; class Insecta; order Orthoptera; family Morabidae; genus Vandiemenella; species Vandiemenella viatica. Next base: position 32,116 of record JARYHS010008055.1, read on the forward strand.
GGATGACACAGAAGAGGTTTGACATGTCAGATACATCGCCAACGCTTTAGCTTCTATTCATCAAAAAAAAAAAAAAATTGAAAACAGGAGCTGTAAATTTACTACAACCCTGAAATTCGTACACGGATTTTCAATCAATAGTCTTGAACTTAAAAATAGTCTAACCGTAAATAATAAAGAAATGTTAGCAAAAAAATGAGACCGTTAACATAAACCTGTTAAAATTTAACATCTTTTTCAACCTGTTAACCGTTGATAAAAAATGTTAAATTACGACGAATTCACTTTTTGAAGAAGCGTTCATATCAGATATGTACTTATATTTATCTAATTGATGTATCGAGAATAAAAATATCTACGATAAATATCGATATTTCGATACATCGATTTATTTTGTCCAAGCCACCTTTGTATAGAAATAATTTAAACTATCACAAACTTTCTTCAGAAAAACGATAGTTTCCTGTCGCTAGGTAATGCATAATTTACTGAGATAACAAACCTAATGAGTATTGAATACAATATTTCGTCAAACAAATTCTCTGTCATCATGTGTGAAGCATTCGCCAACCCAAATACCTCGTGGAAACACCACATTCGCATTGGCTTACTGCACGAGAGCGTTACCTTAATACTGTTTATCTGGTTTTTGCTTCTAGTTTAGGAGACTAATTAACTAATCTTACGAAAAACTGAAATATAGATCACTTTTATGTTTTAGAATTTCTTATCCGCAGAACAGGAATAACTTGACAGCTCAAGCCAGCACGTTTCAAGTCGCTTGATCACACGTTTTCATTTTCACGGTTCCGTATTCGAAGCAAAGCGAAGCCCTATTGCTGTCGTTTCACTATCTGATAAGCCATCACCGACTTCTGATTCGTA
>JARYHS010008056.1:0-11799 GCA_031002005.1 Vandiemenella viatica
TAATTATTTCTGTGAACCAACAGATGATATTAGAACAGCGTCAAATGTTGCTAAAGCGGAAGGGAATAAGTCCTCAGCCTTTCACGAAACGCAGCGAAAAATGGTTTCATTCAAATTTCTTTAAAATGTATAAATTTTATTCTTACCCCGGGACCACACGCTTGGCACTTGCCACAAACTCCAAGCCTCTACAAACGTTTGGTTAATTTTGGGGAGGCAAACACCGTCATCCACAAGCTCGCTAGAGCGCTTGTATGTTTTGCAGGAGCAAGCATGAAGGATGTCAAGATTGTATCGGCCATAACCTTTTGCTTAACCTATTTATATACAAAAATATTAAAAATTAAAAAAAACGAGATTGAATGCAAAGAACATCGTGGATGTTAAAAGTCCATAGAAACCGTACCAGGTAATTATTATAATTCCATTCATGTAACTATGATTACTATGTACTGTAGCTTCATGTATGTATTTCATTTAATATAAAGATTGTCTTATAAGTATGATTGTTTAATAATTATTATTTTAACTACATTATAATGTCCGTATCAATTATTTTTTGATTGCACAGAATTTATGGAAGAATCATTTAATGATTAGTTTTTTTTAGCCATCTGGGCGGTTTGTTAAGTTCTGCAGCATGAGCAATGCTGATTCTGAATATTCGCTGAATGAAATTTCACCAATGAATTCTAAAGAAAATACAGACTTCAGAGAAGCTACACTATGCCAGCTAAATTAATAAAACCGAGCGCGGTGGGTGAGCGGTTAACGCTCTGGCCTCGCATTCGGGAGAACGCGGGTTCGAATCCCCGTCCGGGCATCCAGATTTGGGTTTTCCATGGTTTCCTCAAATCACTACTGGCCAATGCAGGGATGCTTCCTTCAAAAAGGCCATGGCCGAATTCCTTCCCGTACCTTGCCCCCACTCCCATCCTGCCTCTAATGACCTCGACGTCGACGGGGCCTAAAGCCGTAAGGGAAAAAAAAAAAAATTATATCCGATCCAGAACGAATAGAATCTTGTTTTTTTCATTAAACTTTAACAAAATGAGATAACACGATTTTTTTTTTTTTTTTTTTTTTTTTTTAAATCTCCATGACAGGGTTATTTAAAATTTCACTAAGACGACTCCAAGCATTAGCTACTTTTGTTTCTTTATGGTCTTTACTCTTCTGGTCCCAAATGGAGGGTTCTACTTGATAGCATTTTAAAATCTCCCTGTTGGGCCATTTAATCATTTTTCCTGCAGCTCTTCTATCACAACAAACAGGAACGCATGTCAGTATCGTTTATGCACTGACGCTTCGCAAGCGCTTGGCGCAAACTTCCTTTGATTTGTGCCAAAAAAACCGACACTCGATCGGAGCAGCCACAGGTGCTAGCAATCATAAACAAGCCAAGCCAAACGCCCTGTCCATATGTTCCAATGTGAGACGGTTCGTCGAGGTTTGACAAGCCTTTATACTTCCTTGCAATCATTCCACTGTTGCAGGGTCGGCTTTTTCTGGCCTGCTTGTCACTGATCCTGACACCTCAGCTACGCTACTGGGCTTAAAATACAGGTACCATTACCAACATTACAACCTAAATTTCACTGTTTCTCCGAACACTCTCACACTATTTCTGTCAAAAAAAAAAAAAATATCCTATGTATAGGTCAACGTAGACTCGGGGTGTAAGTGTTCCAACCAAATGTTAACCTCTCCCTTCGAAGGCGAATGAAAGATTCCCGTTATAAGGAGTCGCTCACTGCTTGCTAAAAACTTACTGAATAATAACATTGGTGTTGGCCATGATCCACAATTGTTGTATAAATGTTTATGAATTAAACTCCGTCTATTAACAACTGTTTTTTATTAATATTTCTTTCACCAGACACGTTTCGCACTTTTGGATTGGGGCATCGTCAGTGGTGGCTATAAATATATATATATTGCTGTAATTATATCTGTATACATGACTAAATATTATGGATGTATTCACCCTACAATGTTGTATGTGTATACACTATTATGTTGGTTCCTTTTACTACAACTATTATTCCACAGAATGTTTTCATATTATATGTACAACAATTATTTCTTTGTATAAATTCACTTCATAATATTAAATAAGCTGTACAGTTTGTATACTTTATGTATATACACTCTACTTACGAAAATTGTGGTGGCCATAACATTTCAGTCCGGAACAGTATTTTCTACATTTTTCTAGACTGGTATGGGAGAAATGTTAAATTTTAGAAAGGAATACCAGTCCAGAAAAATGCAGAAAGTGCTGTTCCGGACTGATATGTTCTGGCCATCACAATTTCCGTAAGTAGAGTGCATATACATAAAATATAAAACTGTACAGCTAATTTAATATTATGAAGTGAATTTATACATAGTTATACTTGTTGTACATATAATATGAAAACATTATGTAGAATATTAGTAGTAGCAGAAGGAACCAACATAATAGAGTACAGACATACAACATTGTAGGATAAATGCATATAAAATATTTAATCATGTATACAGATATAATTACAGCAATATGTATATATTTATAACCACCACTGACGATGCCCCACTCCAAAAGGGCGAAACGCGTCTGGTGAAAGAAATATTAATAAAAAAAACAGTTGTTAATAGACGGAATTTAAGACATAGACCTACTGAATGGTAGGAGGAAGAGTGGGGAGCGGTGTCGAGCACACTCTTGCCCTTGGGGTTGGATGCGGCCCCAAAAGGCAGATGAATCAGAAATGATCAACGGCATGGGGATGCAGAAGGCTACGGAAAGATAATGCATTAAAGACTCATAGGGTATCCCGAGGCCATGTAATCCTTTCAAATTACATATGGGATGGCGGATTTTTCTAGAGCAAAATATTCCGAAGGTAAAATAGTCCCCAAAACGGATCTGCGTGTGGGTACTGTTCAGAGAGGAGTCATCAACGTGTAAGAACTGTAAAGGAAGGCAAGTGAGGCAGATAACCAAGGACGTGGGTTGTAAGGGGTATGAAGAGGTTAGCGCAATATAGGAAGAGATGGAGATTAGCATGCATCCAACCAATCGAATACTGATCGTCTAGACTCATAAACGCTTTCTTTTATTCTGTAAAGTTACATAGGTTTCATTGAAACAAAGGCGAAAACGGTAAATTTTGTTTGTTAGCACATTACGCAAGTTACTAATAGATTTCAAGTTTCACATAATGATAACTTATGTAATCATTTAACATATTTGTACTTCTTATCACGGTGAGTTAAATGTTTCCTCTTCGGCACAGAAGCAAAAACCATGAATTCTGGAATTTTTGCATCTCTGTACAGGTACACATACCATGGAAAAGGTAATGAACGAATTTAAACGAAATTTATATAGTGAGTAGCTTATGTGCTGAATTCAAATATAGGATACATTTCATAAAAAATTTCAAAGAAATATGCAATATAGTAGTCATTATTTGGTTTGGGGGGGCTTGACTCGGGCAAGGAGAGAAATCTCACATTTTTCCAGAATGCCACCCTTATAAAAACAGTCTGCTTTTGGGGGAGGGGCTTCAGCCCCCTAGCCCCCCCCCCCCTGGATTCGCCACTGGCAGTCATCATACAATTTATGTAAGCAAAAGAAAAATAGAAATTGTTTTTACCTTTATGCTGATGCATATAGTTATCTTAGTAACACATATTCGGAAATAGTTCATTTAGTTGCCAAGATATAATAACATTGGCTTTCACACGATGTAATGAATTATTTAATATTAGTATTTGTCGTTCAAATGCAGAATATAATCCATACTGGTGACAAATTTCAAGCTGCTCGCTAGTACCGTTTTCAGGTAAAATCGACTAATATGCTATAGTGCAGAGTGCCCTGCTAAACACTTTATTCACATCAGAAAACTACTCGAGACGAACGAGCGAAGAATAAAGAAAATAAAGTCGTGCAGTAGCTGAGGCAGTGTCCTCCAAGTTTAGCTGCGTCTTCAGACACCACTCGCCAGCGCCAGATATTAAGTTGGCGACACTTTTTCTTTTTTAATATTATGCCGCTCGATGTTGCCGCTCGTTTTTCGCCGCAACTTTAAAACCTGGCTCTTCTTCACCGTAAGAATACCGCGGCTGCAAGACGTTTAAAACAAAAAAACTTGAATAAATAACAGCGGTAACTACGCTATACTGATAACAATGAATGAGGAAAACTGGAAGATAAACAAGAACTTAATGTAAAAATCCATCAGTGCCCTTTAGTCACCGTAACTTCTCTGAATCTAGTTACACGAAACAGCACACAAACAATGAATCAACTGAATTTAGGTGATGTAAAGTTTTGTGTCTTCTAAAATACCTGCTCAGTAGCTTATTTAGAGTTGCTACCCCAAATTTGTTTTATGAATTAAAAAAATTAATAATATTGTTAGTCTTAAGATAGCACCCTATCAGTTATTAGTGTGCGATACTCTCCTATACCCCTCCACTCATCCTTCATTACTGGTAAATTTTCATTTCATACTTTGTAAATGCATTTATCCTTCTACAGAACTAATTTTTTTTTTTTTTTTTTTTTTTTTTTTTTTTTTTTTTTTTTTTTTTTTTTGCCAGCGATGCCAATTTTTTTAAAAGTAAAAGTCGTTACTTACAAGTACGATCTACACTCCTATAAAGCTATAATTGTCTGTGTGCTTGTCCAGATATCACGCAAGAGCTACAGAACGAATCTCGAAATTGTTTTCACAGTGTGGAAAAAACTAAGGTATTATCATTATTATTATGACTTTACATAACAGGAGTTATGGTCTAATTTAAAATCTAACGTTTATCTTATACCTCGACGTTACAGTGAGACGGAACAAGAAATGATTCTTTCGTATCGAGAACAGATAAATGCCATAGATCACACTGCAACTCAGGTGAACAATCGTTTACGAGGTACTAACCAAAGATCATGATACAACATAGATAAATCTACAATCTTTGGATTTTTCGTGTACGTAGCATTAGTTATCTATGCCTTCACTTTTAGCAAAAGAGTACGTTAATCAAACCATTAAATCAAACATTAACACTCGATTAACCACAGTAAAATTTTGTTATTTAATTTACGGTAAGGATTACAGAGATATTACTTTGCAAAAATTTATGCTTTACTACTAGGAGCAAAACAAAAGGCGAACGCATTACTGCGCACATCAAGGTCCATGCGGACGAAAGAGCGATAAATTGCAGTTTCTTTTTTACAAAAGTATTCAGCCGATGAAATTCCTTGTAATTCGATACTGGTTGTAGTATTTTCCCTTAGGAATGTAGAACCGTATTTTCTTCTACTATGCCTGTTGCTGCTGATTTAACAGTAGCAAAAATGACTTTGAGGCGCAGTGTTTTTTTCTATTTTCTTTCTTTCTTTCTTCTAGATCTTCCAGACTGGTCGACGAGGAGGTCATCAAAGCCGAGAGAGAACTCTGGAATAGGAATGGGACTGAAGAACCATTCCGGCATTCGTCGCGAATGAATTATGGAACGCATGGAAAACGGAAATACGGATATTCAGACCGTGGATCGAAACCGCGTCCTTCCGTCTCGCTAGGTGACAATGTGTTACTAACTAATGTTCAGTGAACTAGCTTACTTCCATCAGCCGCAGATTTTTGGTGTGGGTACCAAACCGTGTCCTATGTAATTAACTTAATCAATTTTGCAAAACGCTTTGGAACATATTTCACTAACGCAAGAATGTTCAATCCCCGACCAGCCTGCGTTGCATGTTTTAAGCAGATTTGACTGAGGATTCCTTTGAAAAAGTTTTTCCAACTGTCAGTTATGTGAAAAGCAAATATAGTACTTTGTTAACTGCAAAACATATTTTATGATTTCATGGTAGACCTCAGATTTGTCGCCAAATATTAATAAATTTCTATCTCACAAACACCTTCAAAAGTCTCACTGATGTGTGTTTTTTTTTTTAATCGTAGTTAAAATGTGTCACTTATAGTTTTGTTTTATTTAAATATCTGTTATTAGTATAGGCAAGTGTTAGGTGGCCCGCAGGCTAACATAGAATCAAAATTGTGGTCAATCTCCAAGGTTTTATAGCCTAGAAACAAAGTATTTATACGAAGTTAATGTTCAATAGAATGTTTCACTTTGTACCGTTTCTACGACTCAATTTTCCTCGTAGTTTCTCATTTTAATTATGTCTGAAGATCGTCGTTGTTGTTGTTGTGGTTGGAGCTTAAGGACGCGTCGACGGCGGGGTCAATAACGCCCCTGACGTGTCTCTGTAAATCCAAACAGAGACTTAGGTTACTTCTAATCCATTGTGCAGTTATAAGGTACTTGTGCTCTAGCAGACACGAAAAATTGCTCCCCTCCCTTCCCCCAGAAATATCAGATTATCTGTAGAAGATCCTTCTCCTTTGATGCCAAGTTCCATTCTCGCGTAGGCGATTGCTATGGAAGATGTAACCCGCCATGAAAAGATGAACTATTACTTTTTTTATTATTATTATTATTATTACTCCGCGATTCACTAAAAGTGTGTGGCGGAGGGTGCATTGCACCTATCGAAAGGGGTTATGGTTTGGAAGGGTTATAAGGGATATGGCAGGAGGCGCCCATGGGCTATTGTGAGGAACCATCCCCGCATTCGCGTGGAGTGACCCGGGAAAACCATGGAAAACCCAGATCAGGATGGCTGGAGTGCTTTATCGAAAGCTACTCCTGTCGGATTTTAAGTTTACTCGCCCGGTAAATCCTTTCTATTCCATTCCCTAATCGCTCGTGGGAAAAATGAGTACAGAAATGAATCGGTTCTGGCCCTGATTTCTCTTATCTTATTTTCACGGTCATTTCGAGATATGAATGTTGCTGTAGCAATATTTGCTGACTGTCATTCCGAAATACATCTGTCGTGAATTTTTCAAGCTTTCGTCGAGAGCAACGCCTTCGGTGTTCCAGGTCTTCCCAACCTAACTCCTTCAACATCGCACTTACGCTTTCCCTCCAACTATATATACCTGTCACGAATCGGGCGGCTCTTCTTTGGACCTTCTCTAAAGCCTCCATTAACCCCTTTTGATGGGGACCCCATACAGAACAACAATAATCTAAGTGAGGACGTACTAGTGACTTGTATACAATCGATTTAACTTCCTGAGTGCATTGATTTAAATTACGACCTAGAAATCGGAGCATACGATTTGCTTTTCCCATTACATTCTCGGTATGCTCATTCCACGACAAATTATTACGAATTGTTACCCCTAGGTATCTATCGGAATCTACCGTTCTAAGGACAGTGCCATTAATTGTATATTCATAGTTAAATGGTGTCACCTTTTTACTTACACGCATGACTTGGCACTTTTTAGCGTTTAACTCCAACTGCCAATCTTTACACCACGCAATTATTTTCATAATATCGTCTTGTAACAAAGCGCAGTCGTCCTGGGTTTTGATTTCGCGATAAATTATAGCATCATCGGCAAATAATCTTTTCATCCCCCCTATTATGTCGCATAGATCATTGATGTATATGAGAAACAACAGTGGCCCTAACACGCTTCCCTGGGGAACTCCAGACTGTGGTTGTTTGCAGCTGTCTGCCCCAGTGTGTGTTATTGTGGTGTGAATGTCTCTGTTGATGCGTGTATATTTACAGTAGAGTGTTATTTGTGTTGTGTTTAATGAGAGATGAAGAACGGAGATGTTGAAACCAGTTGCCGGCTCAATAAGAACTACCGTTCCGAAAGTCAGCAAGGAGCCGCCAAGATTAATGTCCCCATCCGACGTACGAATCACCATCTACGGTGTCGTATTGTATGCACTCACTTCATACGCATGTGCAGATTAGATATTCACGTAAGAACTTCGCGTGAGCCGTCGGAACGTCTTCTTCACACTGCGCTATGTTTTCACAAATCGATAAATCCTTTCAATCGTTCTAGAGAAGGTGCGAAAATTTAAAGTTAACTGTTTTGATGAAACATTATTTGTAACGGTAACTAAGGAACCATCAATTTTACATCAATAATATACGTAACATTCATACATATCATAAAATGATTTTTTTTCTTACATCTTATGCTTCGTTGACGTCGGGTTCATTAAAGGCGGAAAAGAAATTGGGGAAGGAATGAGTAGTAAAATGGCCATGACCTATTGAAGGAACCATCCCTACATCCACCTTGAGTGATTTCGGTAAACCATGTAAAACTGTACGGTTCATTAAGAACGGAAAAGAAATTGGGGAAGGAACAGGTAGTAAATCGGCCATGACCTTTTGAAGGAACCATCCCCACATCCACCTAGAGTGATTTCGGTAAACCATGTAAAACTGTACGGTTCATTAAGAACGGAAAAGAAATTGGGGAAGGAATAGGTAGTAAATCGGCCATGACCTTTTGAAGGAACCATCCCTACATCCACCTAGAGTGATTTCCGTAAAACATGGAAAACTGAACGGTTCATTAAGGACGGAAAAGAAATTGGGGAAGGAATGAGTAGTAAATCGGCCTTGGCCTTTTGAAGGAACCATCCCTACATCCACCTAGAGTGATTTCGGTAAACAATGTAAAACTGTACGGTTCATTAAGAACGGAAAAGAAATTGGGGAAGGAATAGGTAGTAAATCGGCCATGACCTTTTGAAGGAACCATCCCTACATCCACCTAGAGTGATTTCCGTAAATCATGGAAAACTGAACGGTTCATTAAGGACGGAAAAGAAATTGGGGAAGGAATAGGTAGTAAATCGGCCTTGGCCTTTGAAGGAACCATCCCTACATCCACCTAGAGTGATTTCCGTAAAGCATGGAAAACTGAACGGTTCATTAAGGACGGAAAAAAAATTGGGGAAGGAATGAGTAGTAAATCGGCCTTGGCCTTTTGAAGGAACCATCCCTACATCCACCTAGAGTGATTTCCGTAAAACATGGAAAACTGAACGGTTCATTAAGGACGGAAAAGAAATTGGGGAAGGAATAGGTTGTAAATCGGCCATGACCTTTTGAAGGAACCATCCCTACATCCACCTAGAGTGATTTCCGTAAAACATGGAAAACTGAACGGTTCATTAAGGACGGAAAAGAAATTGGGGAAGGAATGAGTAGTAAATCGGCCTTGGCCTTTTGAAGGAACCATCCCTACATCCACCTAGAGTGATTTCCGTAAAACATGGAAAACTGAACGGTTCATTAAGGACGGAAAAGAAATTGGGGAAAGAATGAGTAGTAAATCGGCCTTGGCCTTTTGAAGGAACAATCCCTACATCCACCTAGAGTGATTTCCGTAAAACATGGAAAACTGAACGGTTCATTAAGGACGGAAAAAAAATTGGGGAAGGAATGAGTAGTAAATCGGCCTTGGCCTTTTGAAGGAACCATCCCTACATCCACCTAGAGTGATTTCCGTAAAACATGGAAAACTGAACGGTTCATTAAGGACGGAAAAGAAATTGGGGAAGGAATAGGTTGTAAATCGGCCATGACCTTTTGAAGGAACCATCCCTACATCCACCTAGAGTGATTACCGTAAAACATGGAAAACTGAACGGTTCATTAGGGACGGAAAAGAAATTGGGGAAGGAATGAGTAGTAAATCGGCCTTGGCCTTTTGAAGGAACCATCCCTACATCCACCTAGAGTGATTTCCGTAAAGCATGGAAAACTGAACGGTTCATTAGGGACGGAAAAGAAATTGGGGAAGGAATGAGTAGTAAATCGGCCTTGGCCTTTTGAAGGAACCATCCCTACATCCACCTAGAATGATTTCCGTAAAACATGGAAAACTGAACGGTTCATTAAGGACGGAAAAGAAATTGGGGAAGGAATAGGTTGTAAATCGGCCATGACCTTTTGAAGGAACCATCCCTACATCCACCTAGAGTGATTTCCGTAAAACATGGAAAACTGAACGGTTCATTAAGGACGGAAAAGAAATTGGGGAAGGAATGAGTAGTAAATCGGCCTTGGCCTTTTGAAGGAACCATCCCTACATCCACCTAGAGTGATTTCCGTAAAACATGGAAAACTGAACGGTTCATTAAGGACGGAAAAGAAATTGGGGAAGGAATGAGTAGTAAATCGGCCATGACCTTTTGAAGGAACCATCCCTACATCCACCTAGAGCGAATTCCGTAAAACATGGAAAACTGAACGGTTCATTAAGGACGGAAAAGAAATTGGGGAAGGAATAGGTTGTAAATTGGCCATGACCTTTTGAAGGAACCATCCCTACATCCACCTAGAGTGATTTCCGTAAAACATGGAAAACTGAACGGTTCATTAAGGACGGAAAAGAAATTGGGGAAGGAATAGGTTGTAAATCGGCCATGACCTTTTGAAGGAACCATCCCTACATCCACCTAGAGTGATTTCCGTAAAACATGGAAAACCGAACGGTTCATTAAGGACGGAAAAGAAATTGGGGAAGGAATAGGTGTAAATCGGCCATGACCTTTTGAAGGAACCATCCCTACATCCACCTAGAGTGATTTCCGTAAAACATGGAAAACTGAACGGTTCATTAAGGACGGAAAAGAAATTGGGGAAGGAATAGGTTGTAAATCGGCCATGACCTTTTGAAGGAACCATCCCTATATCCACCTAGAGTGATTTCCGTAAAACATGGAAAACTGAACGGTTCATTAAGGACGGAAAAGAAATTGGGGAAGGAATGAGTAGTAAATCGGCCTTGGCCTTTTGAAGGAACCATCCCTACATCCACCTAGAGTGATTTCCGTAAAGCATGGAAAACTGAACGGTTCATTAAGGACGGAAAAAAAATTGGGGAAGGAATGAGTAGTAAATCGGCCTTGGCCTTTTGAAGGAACCATCCCTACATCCACCTAGAGTGATTTCCGTAAAACATGGAAAACTGAACGGTTCATTAAGGACGGAAAAGAAATTGGGGAAGGAATAGGTTGTAAATCGGCCATGACCTTTTGAAGGAACCATCCCTACATCCACCTAGAGTGATTTCCGTAAAACATGGAAAACTGAACGGTTCATTAAGGACGGAAAAGAAATTGGGGAAGGAATGAGTAGTAAATCGGCCTTGGCCTTTTGAAGGAACCATCCCTACATCCACCTAGAGTGATTTCCGTAAAACATGGAAAACTGAACGGTTCATTAAGGACGGAAAAGAAATTGGGGAAAGAATGAGTAGTAAATCGGCCTTGGCCTTTTGAAGGAACAATCCTACATCCACCTAGAGTGATTTCCGTAAAACATGGAAAACTGAACGGTTCATTAAGGACGGAAAAAAAATTGGGGAAGGAATGAGTAGTAAATCGGCCTTGGCCTTTTGAAGGAACCATCCCTACATCCACCTAGAGTGATTTCCGTAAAACATGGAAAACTGAACGGTTCATTAAGGACGGAAAAGAAATTGGGGAAGGAATAGGTTGTAAATCGGCCATGACCTTTTGAAGGAACCATCCCTACATCCCACCTAGAGTGATTTCCGTAAAACATGGAAAACTGAACGGTTCATTAAGGACGGAAAAGAAATTGGGGAAGGAATGAGTAGTAAATCGGCCTTGGCCTTTTGAAGGAACCATCCCTACATCCACTTAGAGTGATTTCCGTAAAACATGGAAAACTGAACGGTTCGTTAAGGACGGAAATGAAATTGGGGAATTAATGAGTAGTAAATCAGCCTTGGCCTTTTGAAGGTACCATCCCTACATCCACCTAGAGTGATTTCCGTAAAACATGGAAAACTGAACGGTCATTAAGGACGGAAAAGAAATTGGGGAAGGAATGAGTAGTAAATCGGCCATGACCTTTTGAAGGAACCATCCCTACAT
>JARYHS010008057.1:0-12000 GCA_031002005.1 Vandiemenella viatica
TTCTCTGTACTTTCTCTATACTTTCGATCAACCCCTTACGAAACAGATCCCAAAAGGCACAACAATAGTCCAAATGTGGACGCACAAGAGATTTTTTCGTTATCTCCTTTATTAGTTCATTACAATTTTTCAAGATTCGACCTATGAATCGCAGCATAGAATTAGCTCTACCTACTAACGAATTAATGTTTTAAGTCCCATTTCATGTTCCTTTGTACTGTTACTCCCAAATATTTCATAGAATCAACCATATCAATAACTGAATTGTTTAACTCGTATTTCTGAACAATTGGATTCTTTTTGTTAGTTACGCTCATTGTCTTGCACTTTTTACAATTTAGCGTAAGTTGCCACTCAGCGCACTAAGCCAAAATAATATCCAGATCACGCTGAATTTCTATTTAGTATTTTGTCTTACAGATTTGATCCTGTGCGGTATTTTGTTAAACAATCTGATTCCCATATGAAGTGGCCCTTTCTACAATACAATACATTCATTTTCCATTGACCCCAATATCGGAGACTGGCTCTGTGGGACACAGAAAGTTGTCAATTTACAGATAAACAGTTGCATAACAAAATAATAAGTACACCAGTAGATGTACAGTCATAGCATACATGGTACATTAAAAAATTCCATAACAAAAAAAAATACATACCCCACAAGATGTACAGTCATAGCATACATGGTACTGTAAACAATTGCATAACAAAATAAATACATATACCAGGAGATGTAAAGTCATAGCATACATGGTAAATTAGTTATGTAAACTACATTTACACAAGCTACGGGCAGTTATATTTTAGATATCTTAGAAATAAATTCTTAGGCAGAGTAGAAGAATTCTTTCAATTTTTTCCTGAATTTATTCTTATCGTCTGCTAGTCATTTAATATGTGTTAGGAGCATGTTGAAGATATGTATCCCTGAATATCGGATTTCTCTTTGAACAAATCACGACTTGTAATCCTTGTGAAAATTATTTTTACTTCTAGTAGCATAATTGTGTATTTTTCTATTTGTTACAAACAAATTATAATTTGTGACTACAATGTCTATATATACTCAGACTCTAATGTTAAAATCCCCAACTTCTTGAACAGCTATCTACATGAAGTTATATTGCTAACCAATACAATACAATACATTCATTTTCCATTGATCCCAATATAAGAGACTGGCTCTGTGGGATGTGGAAAGTTGTAAATTTACAGATAAACAGTTGCATAACAAAATAATAAGTACACCACTAGATGTACAGTCATAGTATACATGGTACATTAAACACTTCCATTACAAAATAATACACACACCAGAAGATGTACAGTCATAGGATATATGGTACATTTAAAAAAAAAAAATTAACAAAATAATACATACACCACAAGATGTACAGTCGTAACATATATGGTACTATAAACAATTACATAACAAACTAAATACATACACCAGGAGATGTACAGTCATAGCATACATGGTAAATTAATTATGTGAACTATATTTACACAAGATACTGGCAGTTATTTTTTAGATACCTTAGAAATAAATTCTTCGACAGAGTAGAAGGAGTTGTCAATTAAAAATTCTTTCAATTTTTTCCTGAATTTATTCTTATCATCTACTAGACATTTAATATGTGTTGGGAGCATATTGAAGATATGTGTCCCTGAATATCGGACCCCTTTTTGAACAAATGACAATGACTTGTAAGTCTTGTGAAGATGATTTTTACTTCTAGTGCCGTAATTGTGTATTTTACTATTTGTTTCAAACAAAGTATAATTTGTGACTACAAAGGACATTAATGTGTATATATATTCAGATGCTAATGTTAAAATCCCTAACTTCTTGAACAGCTCTCTACATGAAGTTCTATTGCTAACCCCGCACATTATTCTTATTACACGTTTTTGGGCTCTGAACACTTTATCTCTATGGGTAGAATTGCCCCAGAATATTATTCCATATGACAATAAAGAGTGAAAATAAGCAAAATAAACTAGCTGCCTCATATGGAGATCACCTAAAGCTGAAATTGTACGAATTGCAAACGTGGCTGCTCCCAATCGCTTTAGTAAGTCAGAAACATGTACTTTCCAATTTAAATTATGATCAATACACAAACCTAGAAATTTCACACTATCTACCTCTTGAATGGACTGGCCTGCAAATTTTATGTCTATGTCAGGTGTTACTCTGTGTGATGTACTGAATTGCATATACTGAGTTTTATCAAAGTTTAAAGACAAGCCATTAGCTGTAAACCATTTATTAATCAGTTCAAAGACATAATTTGAAATATATTCTGTAGATAAATCTGGAGTGTTTTTAATTCCTATGTTTGTGTCATCTGCAAATTGGACAAATTTTGAGTTTTTAGATGAAACACAGGGTAGATCATTTATATATATTACAAACAATAGTGGCCCCAATATAGAACCCTGAGGTACTCCACATCTGATTAATTTCCACTCAGAAAACAGTGGACCTCTTAAGGCAGCGTTAAAATTCTCCATTGGCACTTTCTGTTTTCTATTTAGAAGGTAAGAACTAAGCCATTTATTAACAATGCCATCTATACCATAATACTTAAGTTTCTGTATCAGAATTTTATGATCTACACAGTCAAATGCTTTAGATAAGTCACAAAAAATTCCCACAGGAATTAATTTATCATTTATTCCTTCTAAAATATTGTCAGTGAATGCAAATATAGCTTGTTCTGTTGAATGACCCTTTTGAAAACCAAATTGTGATTTAGTTAGAATATTATTATTTTTTAGATGTTCATAAACTCTATTGTACATTGCTTTCTCAAAAACTTTGGAGAAGGCTGTTAGTAATGAAATTGGTCGGTAATTCGATACGGCTGCCTTATCTCCCTTTTTATAGAGTGGTTTAACTACAGCATACTTAAGCCTTTCTGGAAAAGTCCCCTCAAGTAGAGATATATTGAATAGATAACTTAGTATATTACTTAATTCTGTGGAGCACAATTTAATTAATCTGCTGGAAATCCCATCATAACCACTTGAGTATTTGCTCTTAAGGGATTTGATAATTTTTCGTATTTCTTCTGGAGTAGCCAATTTTATAGACATAGAGTTAAATTTTTCTTGGAAGCCTTTTTTGACAAAATCCATACTGTGTGTCACTGAGCTATTAGCAGTCAACTTATCAGCAACAGATAAAAAATGTTTATTAAAATTATCAGCAATTGAGAAATTAGATTCTACTGAATTATCTTTGACAAAAATATCATTACTTGTTTGATTACTCTTTCCTGTTTCCTTTTTTACAATGTCCCATATTGTTTTAATTTTATTTTCAGAATCATGAATTTTATGTTTGTAGTACATACTTTTAGATTCTTTAATAACCTTTTTCAGTATTTTGCAGTACTGTTTGTAATGTGTTTTAACATTAGCATTCTCACTGTTCCTAGAGGCAATAAACAACTTCTTTTTATTAATGCATGATGTTCTAATGCCAATAGTTATCCAAGGCTTTTGTTCTTTTTGAGAAGCATGACACTTTTTCAGGGGGAAGCAACTTTCAAAGAAATTTAATACAATGTCACTAAAAATGTTGTATTTTTCATCCATACCTTGAGCACTGTATACCTGTTCCCAGTTTGTGGCATTCAGGCACTTTCTAAAACAAGTAACTGACTCATCATTTATTACACGCTGAAGTTTAAAGACATTACTCTTAGTGCTAGTTCCTATTGAAGTGTTGATGATTAATAACTGGGCATCGTGATCTGAAAGTCCATTGATGCATGGCTTGATGGTATAACTGAATTTTGAGGTATCTAGAAAAACATTGTCTATAGCTGAGTGACTATTATTCATTATTCTAGTTGGAAAATTCATTAGCTGAGTGACTATTATTCATTATTCTAGTTGCAAAATTAACCCCACACATAATTCTTATTACACGCTTTTGGACTCTGAACAATTTGTCTCTATGGGTAAAATTGCCACAGATATTATTTCATATCACAATAAGGAGTGAAAATAAGCAAAATAAACTAGCTGCCTCATACGGTGATCACCTAAAGTTGAAATTGTATGAATTGCAAATGTGGCTGCACCCAACCAGTTTAATAAGTCAGAAACATGTATTTACCAATTTAAATTGTGATCAATATACTAACCTAGAAATTTCACACTCTCTACCTCTTGAAAAGACTAGCCTGCAAATTTTAGCTGTAAAGCATTTATTAATACGTTGAAAGACATAATTTGAAATATATTCTGTAGACAAATCTGGAGTATTTTTAATTCCTATGTTTGTGTCATCTGCAAATTGGACAAATGTTGAGTTTTTAGATAAAACACAAAGTAGATCATTTATATATTTATTAAAAACAATCGTGGCCCCTGAGGTACTTCTAATCTGATTAATTTTTACTCTTATGGCAGCCATAAAATTCTCCATTGATACTTTCTGTTTTCTATTTAGAAGGTAAGAACTAAGCCATTTATTAACAACTAGCATTTACCCGCTGCTTCACACGCGTGTGCTTTGGTATGTGTAAGAATTCATTATCGATTTTATTGTATAACCAGTTATTAAGGTGGTAAAGAGAAGACCGGATGGTACATTAGGGCACAGTGTTTACCGGAAGGCTACTCATACGGACCAGTATTTACATGCCACCAGCTGCCACCACCCGTCACAGAGGGAAGGAGTGCTAAATACACTGGTTCACAGAGCACGTGTGATTTCTGACAAAGACAGCTTGTCTGCTGAACTAACACATCTCAAGAACGTGTTCCAGAGTAATGGCTACGACAACCACCAAATTCGGCGCGCCTTCAGGCGGAAGACATCGCAAGAACCAACTGAGGAAGAGGACAAGCCAAGAGCCACAGCCTTCATACGGTACGCCGGTAATTTATCAAGCAAAATTGGCAGAATTCTACGCCGACAAAACATCAAGTGCGTGTACCGCCCGCCGGCCAAGATTAAAGCCCTACTTGGCTCGGTTAAAGATGATTTGGGTCTGAGGAAACCTGGCGTATACCACATACCGTGCGAGTGTGGAAAAGCATACGTCGGGCAGACTATTCGCACGATCGAAGAACGGTGTAGGGAACATAAACGCCACACCGAACTACAGCAGCCGTCAAAATCCGCATTTGCTGAACACTGTCTTGAGACACGGCATAATATTAAATATGAGGACACCGAAGTTCTGAGAAACACATCTCACTTCTGGGACTGTGTGTACAAGGAAGCCATCGAGATCCGGCTACGGAGTAACCTCATAAACAAAGACAACGGGTTCCAACGAAGCCAGGCTTGGAACCCAGCACTGAAGCGGCTCCGCAAACACCAGAGCCGAAACACTGTGCGGGACGGAGGTGGCGTAGAGACTGATGGACACTGCTCGACGCACGGTAACGCACCGCCCCCACCACCGCCATCGGAGCGACCCGGCGGGAGTGGGAGGGCGGGGTCGGAGGGTATAAATATCGATGCGCACGGAGCAGTCCAGCAGTCGCGTCCTGGACTGCGTTCCTCACGCCGACCACTGGACGCTACCTGAAGATGATGGCACGGTACGCCATCGAAAATTCGTACATTTACGACCAAATGACCCGGCTGCACGCCCGAGAGATCTTCAAACATCAGATCCGCCGGGAAAACTTACGATTACACATCAGTCACCTCTACGGGGAGGGAATGCTAAAGCAAGTCAAGAAGCTTGATAAGCTCCGAAACAGGAAACAACGCCTGCTGAGCGCACTTGCCTTTCTGAAGAGATGCTGTGACAACTGCATAGTACCAACTTTTGCCAAGGTTGTTCATCACATCCAGACACCTGCTGCGAACCGAATTACAAGAATAGCCAGCCTTGCTTTAGTACGAGAACGGATCAGAGACACGCGCCGTCAGCTTGATACTATTGGACGTCAACTGCTTCAGCTCCACCTACAGTTGGCGCACTTACTCGCCCCTGACACCTGGGAGTGGGTGGAATGCTCTTCTTGGGCACAAGCAGAACGAACGCAGCGTAATGCGACATTAAAACAGTCGTCCAAATTCGAACGCCTTGAATCAAGACAGCCTAAGGAAAATAAAGCATAGAAGAAACGAACTGTATTGAATTTTACGGGGAAAACCATCGAAGAAGTCCTTGAAAAAGGACTAAACTTTGCACCAACACCAGCAGCTTTACCAATCGCTGACTTCATCAGCGGCATCGAACAGGTCACCTACAGCCTACCATCAGCTGTAGCGGAGGAAATACGTCGCGAGACATGCCGTACTCTCACGAGGACTGCTACTCCGAGGAACAACATCTCCAGACGGGAAAGAGACGCGCTGCGTTCTCTGCGAGAAGATCCTGAAATAGTCGTCCTTCCAGCTGACAAAGGGAATATAACCGTCCTACTACAAGCTGCAGAATACAAGGAGAAGATGTACAAATTACTTGACGACGCAGCTTACAGGAAGATGGTGTCCGATTCCACGAGCAGGATACAAAGGAAAACGATTGAACTTCTGCGAAATTCCGTACCCGACGATACAGCCAAGAAACTTCGTCCTCGTGCTGCCGCACCACCTAGGCTCTATGGACTGCCGAAAGTGCACAAGCCGGGCTTGCCCATGAGGCCCATAGTAAGCACAATAGGTGCGCCCACGTATGGTCTGGCCAAATACCTGACGTCAGTCTTGAGTCCATCAGTTGGAAAATGTGAGCACCACATCAAGAACTCAGCTCAATTCGTCGAAAAACTGCAACAACTAAGACTGTCCGACTCTGATCTCATGGTCAGTTTCGACGTAGTGTCACTATTCACCAGAGTTCCCCTCAAGGAATCACTGGAACTGATTGGCGAAAAATATGGGCCTAAGCTCACAAAACTGTTCAGCTTTGTCCTAACATCTACATATTTTCTCTTCGATGGACAGTATTATGAACAAACGGATGGGGTAGCTATGGGTAGCCCACTGTCACCTGTGGTTGCCAACATGTACATGGAGCACTTTGAGGATGAAGCACTGGAATCGGCACAGTTAAAACTAACGGTGTTCTACAGATATGTTGATGACACATTTGTCGTCTGGCCACACGAAAAAGAAGAACTTCAATCTTTCCTGCAACACCTGAACTCCATCCACAGCCAGATACAATTCACTATGGAGGTGGAACAGAACTGCCAACTACCATTTTTGGATGTACTGGTAAAGAGAAGACCGGATGGTACATTAGGGCACAGTGTTTACCGGAAGGCTACTCATACGGACCAGTATTTACATGCCACCAGCTGCCACCACCCGTCACAGAGGGAAGGAGTGCTAAATACACTGGTTCACAGAGCACGTGTGATTTCTGACAAAGACAGCTTGTCTGCTGAACTAACACATCTCAAGAACGTGTTCCAGAGTAATGGCTACGACAACCGCCAAATTTGGCGCGCCTTCAGGCGGAAGACCTCGCAAGAACCAACTGAGGAAGAGGACAAGCCAAGAGCCACAGCCTTCATCCGGTTCGCCAGTAATTTATCAAGCAAAATTGGCAGAATTCTACGCCGACAAAACATCAAGTGCGTGTACCGCCCGCCGGCCAAGATTAAAGCCCTACTTGGCTCGGTTAAAGATGATTTGGGTCTGAGGAAACCTGGCGTATACCACATACCGTGCGAGTGTGGAAAAGCATACGTCGGGCAGACTATTCGCACGATCGAAGAACGGTGTAGGGAACATAAACGCCACACCGAACTACAGCAGCCGTCAAAATCCGCAGTTGCTGAACACTGTCTTGAGACACGGCATAATATTAAATATGAGGACACCGAAGTTCTGAGAAACACATCTCACTTCTGGGACTGTGTGTACAAGGAAGCCATCGAGATCCGGCTACGGAGTAACCTCATAAACAAAGACAACGGGTTCCAACTAAGCCAGGCTTGGAACCCAGCACTGAAGCGGCTCCGCAAACACCAGAGCCGAGGCACTGTGCGCGACGGAGGTGGCGTAGAGACTGATGGACACTGCTCGACGCACTGTAACGCACCGCCCCCACCACCGCCATCGGAGCGACCCGGCGGGAGTGGGAGGGTGGGGTTGGAGGGTATAAATAACGATGCGCACGGAGCAGTCCAGCAGTCGCGTCCTGGACTGCGTTCCTCACGCCGACCACTGGACGCTACCTGAAGATGATGGCACGGTACGCCATCGAAAATTCGTACATTTACGACCAAATGACCCGGCTGCACGCCCGAGAGATCTTCAAACATCAGATCCGCCGGGAAAACTTACGATTACACATCAGTCACCTCTACGGGGAGGGAATGCTAAAGCAAGTCAAGAAGCTTGATAAGCTCCGAAACAGGAAACAACGCCTGCTGAGCGCACTTGCCTTTCTGAAGAGATGCTGTGACAACTGCATAGTACCAACTTTTGCCAAGGTTGTTCATCACATCCAGACACCTGCTGCGAACCGAATTACAAGAATAGCCAGCCTTGCTTTAGTACGAGAACGGATCAGAGACACGCGCCGTCAGCTTGATACTATTGGACGTCAACTGCTTCAGCTCCACCTACAGTTGGCGCACTTACTCGCCCCTGACACCTGGGAGTGGGTGGAATGCTCTTCTTGGGCACAAGCAGAACGAACGCAGCGTAATGCGACATTAAAACAGTCGTCCAAATTCGAACGCCTTGAATCAAGACAGCCTAAGGAAAATAAAGCATAGAAGAAACGAACTGTATTGAATTTTACGGGGAAAACCATCGAAGAAGTCCTTGAAAAAGGACTAAACTTTGCACCAACACCAGCAGCTTTACCAATCGCTGACTTCATCAGCGGCATCGAACAGGTCACCTACAGCCTACCATCAGCTGTAGCGGAGGAAATACGTCGCGAGACATGCCGTACTCTCACGAGGACTGCTACTCCGAGGAACAACATCTCCAGACAGGGAAAGAGACGCGCTGCGTTCTCTGCGAGAAGATCCTGAAATAGTCGTCCTTCCAGCTGACAAAGGGAATATAACCGTCCTACTACAAGCTGCAGAATACAAGGAGAAGATGTACAAATTACTTGACGACGCAGCTTACAGGAAGATGGTGTCCGATTCCACGAGCAGGATACAAAGGAAAACGATTGAACTTCTGCGAAATTCCGTACCCGACGATACAGCCAAGAAACTTCGTCCTCGTGCTGCCGCACCACCTAGGCTCTATGGACTGCCGAAAGTGCACAAGCCGGGCTTGCCCATGAGGCCCATAGTAAGCACAATAGGTGCGCCCACGTATGGTCTGGCCAAATACCTGACGTCAGTCTTGAGTCCATCAGTTGGAAAATGTGAGCACCACATCAAGAACTCAGCTCAATTCGTCGAAAAACTGCAACAACTAAGACTGTCCGACTCTGATCTCATGGTCAGTTTCGACGTAGTGTCACTATTCACCAGAGTTCCCCTCAAGGAATCACTGGAACTGATTGGCGAAAAATATGGGCCTAAGCTCACAAAACTGTTCAGCTTTGTCCTAACATCTACATATTTTCTCTTCGATGGACAGTATTATGAACAAACGGATGGGGTAGCTATGGGTAGCCCACTGTCACCTGTGGTTGCCAACATGTACATGGAGCACTTTGAGGATGAAGCACTGGAATCGGCACAGTTAAAACTAACGGTGTTCTACAGATATGTTGATGACACATTTGTCGTCTGGCCACACGGAAATAGAAGAACTTCAATCTTTCCTGCAACACCTGAACTCCATCCACAGCCAGATACAATTCACTATGGAGGTGGAACAGAACTGCCAACTACCATTTTTGGATGTACTGGTAAAGAGAAGACCGGATGGTACATTAGGGCACAGTGTTTACCGGAAGGCTACTCATACGGACCAGTATTTACATGCCACCAGCTGCCACCACCCGTCACAGAGGGAAGGAGTGCTAAATACACTGGTTCACAGAGCACGTGTGATTTCTGACAAAGACAGCTTGTCTGCTGAACTAACACATCTCAAGAACGTGTTCCAGAGTAATGGCTACGACAACCGCCAAATTCGGCGCGCCTTCAGGCGGAAGACCTCGCAAGAACCAACTGAGGAAGAGGACAAGTCCAAGAGCCACAGCCTTCATCCGTTCGCCAGGTAATTTATCAAGCAAAATTGGCAGAATTCTACGCCGACAAAACATCAAGTGCGTGTACCGCCCGCCGGCCAAGATTAAAGCCCTACTTGGCTCGGTTAAAGATGATTTGGGTCTGCAGGAAACCTGGCGTATACCACATACCGTGCGAGTGTGGAAAAGCATACGTCGGGCAGACTATTCGCACGATCGAAGAACGGTGTAGGGAACATAAACGCCACACCGAACTACAGCAGCCGTCAAAATCCACAGTTGCTGAACACTGTCTTGAGACACGGCATAATATTAAATATGAGGACACCGAAGGTTCTGAGAAACACATCTCACTTCTGGGACTGTGTGTACTAAGGAAGCCATCGAGATCCGGCTACGGAGTAACCTCATAAACAAAGACAACGGGTTCCAACTAAGCCAGGCTTGGAACCCAGCACTGAAGCTGCTCCGCAAACACCAGAGCCGAGGCACTGTGCGCGGACGGAGGTGGCGCAGAGTACTGATGGACACTGCTCGACGCACGGTAACGCACCGCCCCCACCACCGCCATCGGAGCTGTACCCGGCGGGAGTGGGAGGGCTGGGGTCGGAGGGTATAAATAATCGATGCGCGCGGAGCAAGTCCAGCAGTCGCGTCCTGGACTGCGTTCCTCACGCCGACCACTGGACGCTACCTGAAGATGATGGCACGGTACGCCATCGAAAATTCGTACATCTACGACCAAATGACCCGGCTGCACGCCCGAGAGATCTTCAAACATCAGATCCGCCGGGAAAACTTACGATTACACATCAGTCACCTCTACGGGGAGGGAATGCTAAAGCAAGTCAAGAAGCTTGATAAGCTCCGAAACCGGAAACAACGCCTGCTGTGCGCACTTGTCTTTCTGAAGAGATGCCGTGACAACTACATAGTACCAACTTTTGCCATGTTTGTTCATCACATACAGAAACCTGCTGCGAACCGAATTACAAGAAGAGCCAGCCTTGCTTTGGTACGAGAACGGATCAGAGACACGCGACGTCAGCTTGATACTATTGGACGTTAACTGCTTCAGCTCCACCTAGAGTTGGCGCACTTACTCGCCCCCTGACACCTGGGAGTGGGTGGAATGCTCTTCTTGGGCACAAGCAGAACGAACGCAGCGTAATACGACATTAAAACAGTCGTCCAAATTCGAACGCCTTGAATCAAGACAGCCTAAGGAAGATAAAGCAGAGAAGAAACGAACTGTCTTGAATTTTACGGGGAAAACCATCGAAGATGCGGCCTTATCAGTCCTTGAAAAAGGACTAAACTTTGCACCAACACCAGCAGCTTTACCAATCGCTGACTTCATCAGCGGCATCGAACAGGTCACCTACAGCCTACCATCAGCTGTAGCGGAGGAAATACGTCGTGAGACATGCCGTACTCTCACGAGGACCGCTACTCCGAGGAACAACATCTCCAGACAGGAAAGAGACGCGCTGCGTTCTCTGCGAGAAGATCCTGAAATAGTCGTCCATCCTGCTGACAAAGGGAATATAACCGTCCTATTACAAGCTGCAGAATACAAGGAGAAGATGTACAAATTACTTGACGACGCAGCTTACAGGAAGATGGCGTCCGATCCCACCAGCAGGATACAAAGGAAAACGATTGAACTTCTGCGAAATTCCGTACCCGACGATACAGCCAAGAAACTTCGTCCTCGTGCTGCCGATCCACCTAGGCTCTATGGACTGCCGAAAGCGCACAAGCCGGGCTTGCCCATGAGGCCCATAGTAAGCACAATAGGTGCGCCCACGTATGGTCTGGCCAAATACCTGACGTCAGTCTTGAGTCCATCAGTTGGAAAATGTGAGCACCACATCAAGAACTCAGCTCAATT
>JARYHS010008059.1:0-14547 GCA_031002005.1 Vandiemenella viatica
CATTTGGTCACTGTAGATTATGTATGATTGTTGGTTCATTTGGTTGCGTCACCGTGACTATGTCCAACATGTGACGCAGGTTTATTTGGTTCGAGTTTTGTTGATGAAAGAAATTTTTACCGTAACTTGGAGAGGGTTGGTGGTGCATGATTTCTTATGACCAGATTGCGCACCAAAGGTTTGCTGTATTTCTTACGCGTCTGCGCAGTGTTTGGAGTGAGGGCATACGACACTCTTGATAGTGATTCGTCCTTTGGATGGGGACGTTAAATTTGGTGGTACCTCAGAGTCTTTAAGAAGGGTAATCCCGCGTAGGATGGCACTGGTTTACATCCTGCCCATTTTTCATCATTTCATTCAAGGCGCATTATATCGAGCACACACAGGCATCCACACGAAATGGTGACACATGGAGATGTAAGTATTTCCATGACACCCTTCAAAGCCTAGTGTAAGACATTTTTAGAGTTATTTGGTTATAAAATGATGATGTATAGATTGTTCTTATTTACTGTAGACCGAATTTCGTGCTTACTTAAGTTGTCAAATTACTGATACACAGCACTAAAAGCCGGTAAATTGAATTTAAATCCGTTCGTAGTCACCGTAGGTCGCAAGATAGGGTCCTAAACCAGTACGACACAAGGGGTGGATAATTAACTAAGAAAAGTCTTCAAGAATAAGATAATGATGTTAAGTTCTCCACACATTTATTGAACTAACGTACAACATCGAACCGGCTGGCCACTATCAAAATTTAAATGATAAAGCTTCGTAAACCGTAGATTGCTAGATTCTTTGATAAAAGGAAAGTTAATAATCAAGTCAGTTCACATTAAATTACTTCTGACGTCACATTTCACTGTTCTGATATATATTCTTACACTGCTCCACTTTATGTTAAACACACATCGTTCTGGCTAAATAAACTCAGTATCCTCCTGGATTCTTGCTACACCGCACTGCGTCTCACACGACGGAACGCGAGCCGTCCGCTACCATACTTCGACTACGACTGACTTGAAAACAATATATTCATGCGCACATTTCGGCGCTACTTGCGGGTCGGCGGAATGCTACTGTTATGTTACACTAGGGACCCGGGTAATGGATTAAATCATCTGGTGTGCTATTGGTGACTACCGTATTGTTAATCTGTGATGTTCGAAACATTTAAATTATCTGTGTTATTGTTTATAACCACTCCATACAAAATAAGGAAACTTCGATTGTTATAAAATCATATGTTTTTTCTCACAGTCTACAGCCATTGTTAGTTTCCGAAAAGGTCATGGCTACAAACACAAGTTCTCTGGCATCTACCCCTTTAAACGTCCAGAAATTTCAGTTTATACAGATATAGGATAGTAAAGCACCTAGTTGGTTTTTAGAAGTTGCCCCCAATCACTGACCATTTAATCAGTTAATGTATCTTGGTCAACATCGACAAGAATTCTAAGGAAATTAAGTATAGTTGACTATTAACTCTACCATTTATTAAACTCCTTATCAGTGAAGAGTTTAAGAGATAGCGTAAGATGAAGAACTACGATCTTGTAAAAGTTTTTGGTGTTTTCAGCTGTGATACAGCGTCCGGAACTGAGCGTTGTGGCTGAGGGACCTGCCATTTGGGATGACATAGGTCCGAATGCTCGTCCGGCCATCCAAATTTAGACTTGTCGAAATTATTTCATGCAAGTGCCTGGATTGTTTCAAGAAGGCTATGGTGGAATTCTTTCCCGTTTCCTGCCTCTAGTCCCCCCACACCCCAAGTGACCTAGACGTCGACCAGGCGTAAATACCTAAGTAAAAAAATGTTGTTATACCGTTACCCAGGTGACCATGCGCTGAACGAATCTTCATGAACATCAGAGTCAGACTCAAATATCCAGCAACCTGACTTCAATTTAATGCACAGCGAGCTGTATTACTAACTAGCTTTAAAACTATCCAAGAAATTTAGGTTTACAGTATGCACAAAATGGGAATTCGTGATTCAACTTATTGTACATGGGGAGAGACCTACATAATCATTTAGCACATGTGGAGTGCTCTTCAGGACTTTTTCCTGGCGGGCGATACACGTAATACAGTGCAATGTCTTAAGAGTTTAGACATACGTTTATATCATGCTTGTTGTTAAGTACATACTATATTATAATAGTTAGTATTCTTTTTTGTCATATTGTATACAAATAATAAAACACTAACAGTAAAAGCGTACCTTTGTCAAAATGATTCTCACCTGAAAAAGAAAATCTTATTGTAGTTTTCCAACATTACAGCAGAAATTTCTAGATTCATTATTCAGTAGTTCCCCTGTACCCATTAAATTTATCACAAACTCATCTGTTATGAATTCCTTGTTTAATTGTTTCAGGAGTTCTCTATTTCCTTGCTGTCTCTTAACTTTGTTGTGTTTCCTTCTTACAAGCCTCTTTAGCCTTCTTACCTCCCTGCTATAGTATGTGAGTTCTGTAATTTTATTTTTCGTTTTTGGATAAACATTTCTTCATCTATTCTTTCTATTTAATTGAACTCTTCCCACCTCCTTTCCACTATACTCATACTCTACGTGCTAAACGTTATCTTCTTATTTCTGAGATATATGCATTTTTATAATTATGTTTATAATCTCCTTCAGTTATGATCACTGGACTTTATAATATCCATAAGAACTGCTTCATGATCACCTAATTTACTGTCAAAAGTTACAGATGAAATGATGAGTAGTAATAGGAGAGTAAAAAGAGTGATCTTCTACGGAGGGATTATGGTTAGGCAGTCATTGTAGTACGAAGATAAATATGAGTAAGAGTCATCTTATAAGGGACACAAACAGAAGGGTAAATGCTATGTATAGTTATACGCTGATGGTATATTTGAATATTGAAGGGCTATAACACTTTAATAAACTGATCAGCCAAAACATTATGACCTCCTACTTACTTGCATATTGGTCCATATTTCAAACGCAATACAGAAGTGATGGATTCTACAAGCTCTTGTTAGGTTTTCAGAGGTATCTGACACCAGATTTCTATGCACAGGTCAAGAAATTCCCTTAAACTACATGCCAGAGGTTTGTGGGCGCGGTCACTGGGAACGAGCATCTCGGAAACGAAGAGTTTGGTCGGCTGTTCGCGTGCTACTGTAATGAGCATTTCTACTTGAAATGTAAGGAGTTTCATTTAATGGCTATAAGACAAATATAAAAAGGTTTCCTTTTAACGACAAAAAATGTCATGGATTAAAACGTCTGAAGATGCTAAATCCCAAGCAATTCTGAATACCGAAATGAAGAGCTTTCTTTCCATTGCAGATTTACTTTATTTCTTCCCAAAGGTTTGTCCACATGATATAACTGAGCTGGGTAGAGAGTGGCGAATTTTAAAGAAATATCAACTTACCCTTTGGCCAAAACGAAATCCCCAATGTAATAAAGTTTTGGAAATATGTAAATGAATTGAAAAATGGAGATGGGTCTCAAACATTTGCTGCGTTGTGTGAATTACTGAAAAAACTTTTGAACGTACCTCATAGCACTGTTGAAAGGTTGTTTTCAGTAAATATAAGGAGAACCAAATTACGCATTATCAACAAATATAAAAGGAGTACGACGTCTAAAATCTAAAATAACCGAATGCTACTCATTTAATACTACAGAAAGGCACATAAAGAAATTTGATAAAAGTATGTACTATTTTCACATGAAAAATGAATCGGAAAACACTGAATATGAAGCAATTGATGATGAAAATAAAAAAAAACGATTTTACTTTTTATTAAATTACTAGCTGGTACCCACGACTTCGTTCGTGATTGTAAAGAATTCATATTGACAGCTATAGACATTTAACCACCCTACTGCACGATGGGAGACTCGATACTATTACCACACACAAGTACCAGTCATCTGCGCTATGTAGTTCCGGCAGCAAGGTAAAATTTACGGATACACACAAGTCTTTGGATGAAACACGAAAATATTCATGATCGACCAATTTCAAACACCATATCTCCCACACAACCACAGCTACTGAAATTGGGCCAACGTTGTAATCGATGGGAGACTCTGTGTTACTACCACACACAAACGCCAGTGATCTGCGATTGATAGTTTTCACTTAAAAGTGATACACCGTGACACATGCGTCTTTGGCAGAAATATGAAATTGCCGCAGGTCGATCATTTTCATCCCCCATATCTTCCACACCCCCATAGCTACAGACATCTAAAAACCATAGTGCACGACAACAGACACGATTCTACTACCACACATAAACACCAATGCTCTAAGCTATGTAGTCGTGGTAGAAAAGTGAAATCTGCGGAAACACATGCCTTTCGTCGAAATACGAAAATATCCTTGGTCGGCCACTTACAACCACCATATCTACCACACAACCACAGTTTCTGAAATTTGGCCGCTGTTGTGATCGAAAGGTGACTCTGTGCTACTACTACACACAAACGCCAGTTATCTGTGATCTGTAGTTTTCGCTAAAAAGTGATACACCATGACACTTTTGTATTTGGCAGAAGTATGAAATTGCCAAAGGTCGACCACTTTCAACCCCCATTTCTCCCACACCCCCATAGCTACCGACATCTAACAACCATAGTGCACTACATGAGATACGATTCTACTACCAAACACAAACACCAATGCTCTATGCTATGTAGTTGTGGCAGAAAAGTGACATATGCGGAGACAGTCGAAATACGAAAATATCCTTGGTCGGCCACTTACAACCACCATATCTCCCACACAACCACAGTTTCTGAAATTCGGCCGCTGTTGTGATCGAAAGGTGACTCTGTGCTACTACTACCCCCAACGTCAGTTATCTGTGATCTATAGTTTTCGCTGAAAAGTGATACACCATGACACTTTTGTCTTTGGCAGAAGTATGAAACTGCCACAGGTCGACCACTTTCAACCCTCTTTTCTCCCACACCTCCATAGCTACCGACATCTAACAACCATAGTGCACTACATGAGATACGATTCTACTACCAAACACAAACACCAATGCTCTATGCTATGTAGTTGTGGCAGAAAAGTGACAAATGCGGAGACAATCGAAATACGAAAATATCCTTGGTCGGCCACTTACAACCACCATATCTCCCACACAACCACAGTTTCTGAAATTCGGCCGCTGTTGTGATCGAAAGGTGACTCTGTGCTTCTACTACACACAAACGCCAGTTATCTGTGATCTATAGTTTTCGCTGAAAAGTGATACACCATGACACTTTTGTCTTTGGCAGAAGTATGAAACTGCCACAGGTCGATCACTTTCAACCCTCATTTCTCCTACACCCCCATAGCTACCGACATCTAACAACCATAGTGCACTACATGAGATACGATTCTACTACCAAACACAAACACCAATGCTCTATGCTATGTAGTTGTGGCAGAAAAGTGACATATTCGGAGACAGTCGAAATACGAAAATATACTTGGTCGGCCACTTAACAACCACCATATCTACCACAGTACCACAGTTTCTGAAATTCGGCCGCTTTTGTGATCGAAAGGTGACTCTGTGCTACTACTACACACAAACGCCAGTTATCTGTGATCTGTAGTTTTCGCTGAAAAGTGATACACCATGACACTTTTGTCTTTGGCAGAAGTATGAAATTGCCACAGGTCGACCACTTTC
This sequence comes from Vandiemenella viatica, assembly GCA_031002005.1. Lineage (NCBI taxonomy): Eukaryota > Metazoa > Arthropoda > Insecta > Orthoptera > Morabidae > Vandiemenella > Vandiemenella viatica. The sequence goes on from JARYHS010008059.1 coordinate 5,680, forward strand.
AATCCCCATATCTCCCACATCCCCATAGCTACCGACATCTAACAACCATAGTGCACGACAGGAAAGACGTTTCTTTTACCACACACAAACACCAAAACTCTATGTTATGTAGTTGTGGCAGGAAAGAGAAGTATACGGAGATACGAATTTTTGGTCGAAATATGAAAACGCCCTGCACTGACCAACTTTAATCATTATATCTCCCACATCCCCACAGCTATCGGCATTCGGCCAACGTTGTGCAAGACAGGAAACTCCATGCTACTTCCACCCACAAACATCAGTGATCTGTGCTAGGTAGTGGTGGCTGAAAAGTGAAATATAGGAAAAAACACGTCTATTTTTATATATATATAAGATTTATATCTAATTTTTTAAATAAAAATTATGTATCTAATAATACCTATTAAATTGAATTTTTGACGAAAACATATGTGATTTTCTTTACTACTTGTAATTCCATGAGGAATGATATAGCAACAAGTAGTTGTCATGCCATTTGCTACCTATTCCATTAAGTGGGTAGAGTATAGTGAAGTTTTTGTCTTCCGACATTTACTTCCATTAATCACGGCGTGTGTACGGCTTCATTTATGGTTTGTCATCAGGTTAAGGCATGTATTTGTTGTGAATTGAGGTATTTGTTTATAATAATAGCGGCTGGGGTTTGACATATGGCCCTGGCCAAGTTGGATGGGTCTCCACCACTTTTATAATGGGGTTTTGTGTCTGATGTGCTGCTTTATAGAAGTTGGCCGCTAGTTCCTTGAATCTGGCTACTAGCATCGGTATTCCTCTTTTTTCATGGATGGAGTATGTGGAAAATCGGCAGTTGAGATGTAGGATCATCTTCAAGGCTCTGTTCTGGATAACTTGGAGTCTGTTTAGGTAGGTCCTGGAGGCGTGTCCCCATGAAGGGCATGCGTATTCTAGAATTGGCCTTACAAGTGTGCAATAGATTCGTACACCCATGGACTCGTTGAGCTTGCTGTACCTGTTTAGCAGGGGGTACAAGGCTTGTAGTCTGGCGCTGGCGCGTTTGCATTGATCTTCAATGTACTCCTCCAATTGAGCCTGGAATCAATGGTGACTCCAAGGTAACGTACGGACTTAGACCAGGGTATTGTTTTGTCATGTAATTTTAGTTGTTGGTCAGACTGCGGACGCAGTCGTTGTCCCTTCCTTCTGGCTAATATTATTGCTTGGGTTTTGGCGGGGTTTATCTCTATTCACCGCCTATCCCAACCTCTGTCTTTTGGAGTATCTCCTGCAGTCGCCGGATGACTATCGCCTTGCTGAACATGCGGTTGTATTAGGCAGTGTCATCTGCGTAGGTTGCGGTGTGGGTCAGATCTTGAGTTGAAACATTGGCTGTATAGAGAGAGTACAGCAGTACCCAGGGTAGACCCCTGTGGTACACCAGCCTGAATTCTTCATTTGGTTGAGAGGACGTTACCTACTCTGACCCTGAATGTACGACCTTCAAGGTATGACTTTATCATCTTGACGTTTGTCCTGGCAGTCCCTACTCGTATAATCGTAGCAATAGTCCAGCATGCCATACTGAATCGAATGCCCTGGATATATCTAGTCCACAGTACTCTCTATAGTTAATGGATGTAAAAGCCGTCTCAACCATCCTCATCAATTTCTGGGTGGTCGAGTGTAGACGGCGGAACCCTGGTTGATGGTTGGGTAAGATTTTCTGCCGATCAATGTCGAGATTCAGGCGTTTGACGAAGAGTCGCTCAAACACCTTGCTAACCGAAGGTAGCAGGCTAATGGACCGCTAGTTTAATGGGATCGAAGGGTTTTTCCCACTTTTGTGGATAGCGACTACCTCAGCCTGTTTCCAACGTCGAGGAAGATCTTAGTGTCGAGGATGCAGTTGAAAAGCTTGTCGAGGTGGTTGACTGCCGTAGGTGGAAGATTGCGTAAGCAAATATTGCCAATTTTGGCACGACCCGGAGCTTTCCTTGGGTAAAGATGTGCAATACAAGTGTGGACTTCGTGGGGAGATATATGCTCGATGTTCTGGTCCATTTCGTCCTCTGCCTCCAGGAATACTCTTAGGACACTGGTTTACTGGTTCTTGCATGTCTTGGTCGCCAGGTGCCGGTTGAAAGTTGCTTTCAAAGACGTCAACCAAGTAATTGACCTTGTCCTCAGGGCGATGAATATAGCCACGCTCTCCTATTAGTGGTGGAATACGAGATTTCTTCCTAGTAAACCATCTTGTCTGCGTCCATAAGGTGCCGTCTTCGGATCGTAGCATCGAGAGGCAGTCCTCTCATTCCCTGCTGCGGTGTTCTGTCAGAGAGACAGTCCTTTTGAAGTCGGTTGAGTAGCTTTCTGGCGGTCGGGTTCTTGATTAGCCTCCAACTCTTGGCGACCCTGTTTTTGTGCCTGATGGAAGCTGTGGTAATAGTTTTCTGCACTTCATCATAGGGGTGGTGGCTGAGATGGCATTTAACACAGCATTTTAGAATATTTCAAGGATTGAGTCAGGTAGTTATCGGCTGGAGGGACAGCTATGGCTTCCGTTACCAGTTCCTTGTATCTCCTCCAGTTGGTCGTTTCAATGTCACCGAGCGTGGTGGTGTAACGGATAGCGTTCAGGCCTCGCATTCGGGAGGACCGCGGTTCGAATCTCCGTCCGGGCTTCCAGATTTGGGTTTTCCATGGTTTCCCAAATCACTCCAGGCAAATGCCGGGATGCTTCCTTAAAAAAGGCTATGGCCGAATTCCTTCCCATTCCTTGCCCCCATCCTTTACCGTCTCTAAAGACCTCGCTGTGAGAGACGTAAAGCAGTTTAAAAAAAAGTTCGAAAGTCATAGTTGGGCCTGTCTTCAGGCAGCCAGGAACCTACTCCGACTTGAAAGATGACTGGCAGATGGTCAGATGATTAAATTATCGACAGTCGAAGCTGCGTTGAACCCTTTGAGATTCGTAGTTATTAAAACGTCTAGGATGTCGGGTCTACCTCCGTTGTAGGGGTAGTGAGTAGGCTCTTCTGGGGCCTACACGCACATGTTGTACCCATTTGTGATTCTCTTTAGTACGTGGCCGGCCTGGTTTGTGTTCCAGCAGGACCAGAGTGTTTTACATTAAGGTCCCCACGAATGATAAGTTTTCCTTGAGGTGATGCTAGGGCTGCAGCTTCAGCTTCTGGGAAAGGGCGTCTTGGTGGATACTATGTTCTATGTTGATATCCCCGGTGGCCATATGCAACTTTAAAAAAAAAAAAATCTTTCGTTCCTCCTGCGTGAGCTCTTTTCAGCTTTAGGATAGTTTTTTTTTTAAAATTATTTGCCTCATTTTATTACATTACATTCATTTATTTTGGGTTATTGGGAAATGGTACTATAGTGACTTGGTGGCTCTGTGGACTTATGGATGGCGACTGCTTCTATGTGTTGTAACGCTGGTGGAGGGGTTTCATGGTGGGATATTCCCCTTTTTTTATACATGGCTACGCCTCCGCCGGCGGTGAGTCAATCGGTTCTGTAACAAAGATAGTTTGCGACTGACGCGCGAAGGTCTGGCTTCAGGTGGGTTTCGCCAGACTAGACACACATCTATATTGCACACAGCAATGAACTGTCTGAATTCTCCTAATTGCTGGTATAGACCGTTAGAGTTCCAAACACAAATAGTGAGGTCTTGTATATGTGGCCTTCTAGCCATGGTTGGGTGATTCTCCACTGAATGTATTCCCTGAAGCTGCCATAACTGCTGCCTATATCTCTGCGGGCAAGTGATTAATTTTTTCGTCTAGGCTCAGTAAAGTGTTGAGGACCTTATCAATTATATTGAATACCTGACGAGTCCGACGCTCTGCTCTGGTCCGCCAGAAGTAGGACTGTTGATAATATATCGATATATCGAAATATCGATATTATTTTATGAAAATATCGATATTTATGAGTGATATTTTTTAGAACGATATATCAATATTTCGATACTAAAATCTAGATATCGGCTTCGATATTTTTAAAAATAAGTTATCATTTTTCGTTTGCTCTGAATGACACTATGTCCCTCAAATTTCTGTTGCGCATAGAGATCAACAATCTTACTACGTTTCTATAATTAATTTGAACGTTATCGGTACCAAGTCTAGTCAGATGATGACAACGATATAGGCAGGGCATCGCTTGCCCAGCACGAATCGAATGCGAGCCCATTGTTTGAAATGAGCTGTGTGGATTGTCCAGAGTAGTCCAACTTGAAATTAGTGTGTTAGCAGGAATAGTGGGGAAGTGTAAATAACAATAGTTGCTAATTTGAGTGTAAGAAAAATAAGACAACTCAGAATAAGCATTCAACATACAAAAACTAAATAAAATACCACAAAAAATGTTATGAAAGGAAGTTATGTAACTTGGCCATAACTGCATTACTTATCAGTCTTAAAATGCACAAAATAAGATTTAGCTGGAACCTCTTTCGAGTTATATATATATTTTAAATTTTTATGAAACTTATGAGATGCATAATGGTCAATCTTTTTATAAAAAAATCAACAATCATCATCACCAACAGAAACCATTCGAAAGTGAAAACCTGATTAAGAACAAAATCACACGTCTATTTATCAATGGACAGCCTTATTTTTGCAAGGTTTGATTTTATGAAATTGCATTTATGAAAGTATCGATATATCGATACATCGAAACTTTTTTCCGATATATCGACAGCCGATATTGATACTTTTTATATCGATATATCTAAAATCCGATATTTTTAAAAATATCAACAGCCCTAGCCAGAAGGCTGATTGCGGCGGCGAGTGCGATGCTGTAGTTTGACTTAATTTGTGGGTTAGAAATTAGGTGGTGACGAGTGTCTATACACTCGGAGGTATCGGCAAGGGTCTTGGTGATTGAAGTATCTAAGGAGATGTGTCACCAAGTTTAGAAAAATGTTTTTATTTATTCAAACAAAACACGGTGCTAGTAGAAATTATATACTAAGCAATAAAGACTTTGACTGCGAGAAGCAACTTACGTTATACGCTGATCCCGATTCACTCAAAAACTAATCTAGGAGGTTCAAATTCGTTTGCTTTACGCTCGCGCTGTCCAGTCGTTGGAGTAAAATTAGGTGCGACATCTTCGTACGATGTCAAAAAAAGAAAAACATTATCGTCTGTCTTTTTGTTTCACTGAACGCGATTCTGGTAGTATTTTGATATGGCTTCAGACAAAGTACTGTACATTCCTTAGTCTCAACACTAAATCGGCGTATGTTTGATTTTGCGGAAGGAGAGAAATTAAGCAGATAATTAGTTTCCATGTTTCCAATTCACGTAATAACATCTTGTTTGGTAGTGATGGGGTTTTCATCTATGTCCAGGTGTAAAACAGAGTAGTTTCATTTTGATGTGACGTTGCGAACTTGAGAAATTAAGATAAAGGCTGACTTACCTGGGATTTCTTCTGACGTTTATATATAGTACTCGTTTTTTTTTTATTGTGACTGCAAAGATTCATCCGAGAATCGTAACCCCCTCTGAATTCTTACTGTATTTGTAAATTCTTGATTGTGCATAATTTCAAGTATATGGTCCAGTTGTCCGTACGAGTTTCTCCGTTAAAAGACCTGATTTAATTTGATAACCCTTGGTGATATAAAAAGCAAGGGAACGTAGTTACGTGCAATGGTTAGTTATAACAATGCGTAGCCCGGCTGTACCGTCTGGTTCTTTGTTCTCACCTGACGCTAAAACTACCTAACCCTTTTTAATGGGTTTACAGGATTTGAAAGCTTAGGATGTAGCTTAAAATCTACGGTATGTCTTATGAGTATCTGTCCATGCGCGGATGCAATAAAAGTAAACCTGTTCCTAACCTTACCATTTTAACGGCATTTTTTTGGTAACCTCACAAGGAGAATTCTCCAGTATGAACTTGGGAATAGTATAACATCTCGGGTATTTCTCGCTAATGCCATTCGTCGTGGTGAAGTCTTCGTTTATGACAAATCGAACGCTAAAAAATTTGTAAATTAAAAATTGCTAATTGTTTTTGATTAAAAAAGTCTTTAAACTATTGCCCGTGGGTATCTACGTCCGTTGACGTATCGTGTACTTCTAGTCGCGGGTTCGATCCGCACCTTCGACGATAGTCTTTCTTCGCTAATATTTGCTGTTGATAACTTTAAAGTAAATCTAATATCATCACTTGGCATTGTCAGCCGAGAGATCCCAAATGACTGTTCGGCCGCCAAGTGACAGAGTTTTCAATTCACAGCGCAGTGCGCCTCTTGTCGTTGTGAACTAACCTAACGCGGTAACCTTACAGCTTAACTTAGAATCCAAACCAGCTAAGCGTTCTGGAATATCTTCACCTTACACAGCAAGTTGTGCCAGAGGTGACAGTCTGGTTAAAGGCCTTTGAAAATCCCAGGCGATACCCGGAATCGAACAGGGGATCTTCCAACTTTCAGTCAGACGCATTAACTATTGAGCAACCAGACCACTCTGTTGTTCTTACAAATATTTGCTAGATACTAATTTATTTTTCACACCAGGAAAACTTAATGGAGGCATATTTCATTAGAGTGACAGCATCTCATATTTCATTTAGTTTTCATCATTTAGCTTTTTCCTCCGTTAATTTTAAACCATAGGAGATACATTTTAAATTCATCGGCAAACCTACGTCCACGTTTGTGAAGATGCGGTAAAACGCTAGTAATAAGAATACAGTTAAAGCTGCTGAAACAAACAACCAGACGTTATTCAGGTGGAGATGCCACGACTAAGAATCCTAACTTAAAATTTGATGTAATTAATGTCACTTCCTGTTAATGAATCGTCAGTACGCTCTCATAGCCGCCATTTTCTGCAAAGAATGATAGACGCGCGGAAAGGAAATGTGAACTTGGCCTACGGATACCGGACAAGTGCGGCGGCGTAGCTTGTGTAACACAGGCAGCCACAACTGGCCGCTACTCAGGTTACAAGCGTTCAGTTTTAAACGCTCGATGGAGGTACGTTTCTGAATGAAGTAGGTGATTGCATCTTTAACGACGAGAACTGTAGCAGTTTTCGCATAATGGTATCAATTTACGCTTGCCGACTTAATTAAATTTTACTTGTTTGTATGATGATTTCGACATCAGCGAGATACCAATTGCCTTGTTCATTACTGTAATAAAATGTAGCAATACATCGGATGTTTCACCTCATCGCAAATATGAAGTTTATCAATATAATAATAATTCCGTGTGGTCGTATTGACCTGGTGACAGAGTTTCTATTGGCTGCCTGCCCATTTCGTCCCTGTCGAAGCCACCTTAACCTAACCCGGCAATCCTATCGGGTGCAGGGGACCCACAGTTTAACGTAGAATCCGAACCACGGAAACGTTCTTGTGTACTTCACATTGCACATCAAGCTGTGCCAAAGGTGAAGGTCGAATTGAGTTCCTTAAAAAATCCCCACAGAGACAGGGATTCGGACCGGGACCTTTCGATCTCCAGTGAGACGCCTTCAGGGAGCGTGTATAAACCACGTAGCTCCATTGTGGCCTCTTATGAACCCCCCTTCCCCCCACGTAGCCTCTACCCCCCCCCCCCCCCCCCCCCCGTAGCACGTAGCTTTTTTTCCCTTTTGATTCCAGAAGACATTTTTTACCTTTTCTCTTGTCAGACGATTGTAAATTACATACGGAGATAATTAATTGAGGGAAATAAATATTCACATGCTGTTGTGAGTTCTGTTCCCCATTTTAACTGTAAAAATGTTATGAAAGGAAAGCTACGTGGCCTGGCTCGGCCGTTTTGAAGGAAGCATCCCGGCATCCCGGCATCCGCATTCGCCTGGAGTGATTTGGGGAAACCATGGAAAACCCAAATCTGGGTGCCCGGACGGGGATTCGAACACGCGTCTTCCCGAATGCGAGGCCCATATAAGAAGAAATCAAATGTAATCAAGCGGGGACCCCAAAAGTTAAGAGAAAACTACGAAACTTTCTGTGCACCTGATACGAAAACGAAGCTCTGTTACAGGCGGACAATGAGACATAGGTGAACACACTGTCAGACACAGAATGACAAAAAAATAATACAAATAAAATTAAAAAGCTGCCACAAAACATGAGAATGGGTTAAATGCAGCGCTGCCAAAGCAGTTTCTCTATGATCTGAAATTATAGGGTTGCAGAACCGGAAGTCACGTTGCTATCCTTAAATCATAGCCCTTCTAGTACTCCACATGTCTTCCTATACCGCATGATTATCTTTCGTATATTTGAAGCTGAAATCTAAACTTTTCATCCAAAAATCAGTAATGAGTGAGAGTGATCTGGACATTTTGTAGGTAAATAAGTAAAGTGTCAGTCTAAATTCCTGATAGTGTTCTTTTCACAGCAATTTTATTTTCAATTGCTAGAACCAAAAGTTCTTCTGTTCCTGGTCGGTAAAATACAAAGCTGTACTGATCACATTAAGAAAATAAACGTTGTTACACTTGTCTCAGTCTATAAAACTTTTGATAGTTTCATTTTGAAATATATGCTAACATATATTCATTTTCATAACACGGAGTCAATATCAGAACAAGTTATCACTCAAGTAATGTGCGGAAAACATAGGAAACTAATGATATACAAGAAGCTAATATAATGACTGATCATAAGATTTTATATTGTTTACTTCTCAGAATGTTTCTAAGCTTAGCGCTTCTTTTGTGATATGTCAGAAGGGGAAAAATAATAATATAATAATATAATAATAAAAATATCTGCCAAGTTATAATGGAAAATTTTATTTTTGGAAAGGGAACCATGCCTAAATTACCTGTTTCTATCTTAACTTTATCCATAACAAAATGGATTAGTGAAAGTCTGCAACTGTTTCAA
>JARYHS010008060.1:0-12877 GCA_031002005.1 Vandiemenella viatica
GCTTGTGACTATAAAGTTGTACTTCTTTCAGTATATGTCTGCCTACAAATCCATTACAAGTCAGAATAAATGATCTTAGAAGAAAGGTATTCATCCAAAATCGTGCTGCGAAATTTACCGGCGTTAGGCGTAATTACGCCTGAATTTTTTTCGCTTTAAACGCCTGCAATCTCAGTCAAAGGCATAGAAAATACGCCTAGGCAACAAAACTTAAATTTAAAAAATTACATTTGGGAACTTCATGTTCAGTTTTGCATGTTCAAGGTTTAATTCAATGAATTAATTTCAAGTATAATTACTGTCGTATTTTCGATCTCATAAAATTACTGACTTTACGCCAGTTGTAAAAGACAAATAGCTATGGTATTTTAAATAAACTGAATGTTTTTGTATCAGAAATCTTGCTGATAAATTGTGCTGCGAAACTCCTAAAATTTGTACATCAAGGAAAATATTCTCCAATTTTTAGTTTACATGTTGATTTATTTGTATTTAAAAAGAAATAATCCTCTGACGATGAATGGGAAAAATGCTAAAAATATTTATGAGTCAAACAAATTACCTCTGAAGATGAAGATCAGTGTGTAAAATTCAATAATTGTTTTAACATATTTCACAATTTTGATATATAATATATTGGCATACCATATTTTTTTTTCTAAACCTGTTTACAATTTTAAATTGTGTTGGAGTAGGTTGTAAGCTATAAAATCTGTATTTTTATAATTATAATATAATTACGCCTGAAAAGTTTCATTTTACACCCGAGTCTGAAAGTTAGGAGTAACAAATACGCCTGGATTTATAAACAAATTTCTAGCACTGCCCCTGCCCATACTACTGCATTGAATATCAATAATTTAATTATATAAGATCCAAATACATGTTATAGCTTTTAATAATTATGACTTAACTGTTGAATGGAATTGACATATCAGTAAAATAAGAAATCAGTGTATTTTATGCACCAAGCTTCTTTAATTAAGTTTTTATAGTTGGAAAATGGGGTCATTAGAGCTAGGAGAGGAATGGGAGCTAGCAACAGTATGTGGGAAATGAAACTGAGTGAGTGGGAAATGAAACAGAGTGAGTGAAAATCAGCAATGAATTTATTAAAACCATCCTGTCATTCACACTGAATGACTTTACACACCATGAAAAACTGAAATCTGGGTGACGACCAGGAACTGCACCCATTTTCTCCTGGATCCAGGACCCAAACCTAACTGCTCACCCGCCAGGCCCGTGAGGCTCTGGGAAAAGCACTTTTATTATAGGAATTCCAGATTTTGGCTTATTTCGGTACAAAAACAGTTATGTGGCAGATTACTGCAAAATATTCCAGGAAATGATTGGTATCTTACATGCAAGAGAACTCTAACATTTAAAAGTTGTTCTTGCTAGGCAGCAAAAGCTAACTATGTTGAATGAGTGAATTCTTTAGAACCACTGTGAGATGTTACCGAAAGTCTGGAGTAAATTAGAATTAAATCTCGCACCTACCAAAATATATCTTTTAAACATGCATACTTTTTTTTCCACGGCTGGAATACACTAAGTAGATAACTCGTGGAAAATTAGAGAATACAATAAAACAAAAATACATTCAACAACAGTTTTACTTATATTTAAATACTGCAAACTAAAAACCTATCTCACACAATATTATCCACTACATCAAATTAAAAAACTTACCTCACATCTAAATTCACATGTTTCAAAGATTACAATCTTTAAAGCAAAAACTGTTTCATGACAATTTTCATTTTATTTATTTTATATATATATATAAAAGGTTCAGGTACAGACATGACACTGACAAAGTAGTTCTTCCTATTGCTGTGTTGCTACATTATTATTATAAAAAAATATTTTATGGCATACAGTTTATAACCTTCAAAATAACCACCAACACTGAATTTCACAGGTGAAACACTCTGGCATGAAAGATTATATTTTGTTTTTATCAAACTTCACAGAATTTTTTTGTTTAATTTAAGCTGACGTAAGAGATCATGGATGGTCTTTATTTGAAAACACTGGGTCATACATGGTATGAGAAATTTGTACCAGCTTTAAATGGTTAATTACAGGTGTAAATGCTGCTGAATGATGATATAAATCAGTACATTCAATGAAAACTTTATTCACTCTTTTGTCTTTTTTTCTGCTTAGTGCTTCATAACGTGTCGGTGCTATTAGAGGCAGGATGGGCTTGAGATCAAGGAAAGGGAAGGAAATCTGTCCTATCCTTTTGAAGGAACCATCCTGGCATTCACCCACAGTAATTTTGGAAAACCAAAATCTGGGTCGCCGGCTGGAATTTTAATACATGTCCTACCAGTTGTCATCAAGCTGGGAAAATATTACACAAAATAAGAAGGGAAATTAGAAATGTGTCAACATTATAAAGTTTTCTAAAATTAATTAGTTAAATTTTGAAAACTAACAGTAAGTCAATAAGCAAAGAGTTTTTGAACAAAGAATTTTAAGGGTGATATTTTTGGCTTGAGAGGACTCCCGGGGAAGTGTACCAGAAACAATGCATCACAACTGACTTTAAAAAACAAAACAGCAATAAGGTGCACAAATAATGCCTAGACTCACTTACTTTGTCTCTTTAAATTTAATACTAATTGCTTCAAATGTAGAGAATCATTTATTGACGACATCTCAAGTGACAATTCAAAAATGAATGTTATAGTATGAACATTGTTGAGTGTCTACAAGTAGTAAATAATAGCAGTGAAAAAACAGGAAGCAATATGCAGAGACAGACATGTTTCCAACAGATTTTATTCATAAATTATAAGAATATTAACAAACACACACCAATAACATTCAGTGACATTTAATATTACAATTTTTCTTCTTCTCATACTGTATGTTTAGAGACATCAACAAATTCATGTAATTAAAATTTCATCACACCAAATTATGTTGGAGAACATCAAATATTTGGTATATCAATGGGAAGTTATTTAAAAACCTAGTATCTATTTTACATTTCATAAATAAATAAATTACTTTATATTCATACACCATTAATGCGAATTTACAATTGTCTCAAACTGTACATTTCTGAAACTATACAATGGTGATTAAAAAGAGAAATACTAACACAAATAGACTCTGCATTAGAAAACAAGTTTTTCTCAAACTTAATCACAATTCATCATTTTCACTAATATCGTGTTCTTCATCTACAGTTAAAGAACACAATTTTGCAGAATTTGTACAGAGCTTAATATCAATATCTTCCTCATCTTGACTGAACAGTTTCACTATATCATCTTCATGCTCTTCAATAATTCCTTCACACTATAGGAGAACAAGAATAAATTTTAATAATATAGAACTTCAATTTCTTAATCCAATATCATTACAATACTGAATGAAAAGAAATAATGCTATAAGACAATATGAATACAAATAAGAAAAGGTAGTGTAAACCCATCACTTAACAAGGTTGAAGGTAATGTAGCTGCAATGACATAACATGAACGTAAATAATACAAATAGGTAGTCACACACTAATCACTTGTAATCGTTTACCGTCTCACATAAATAAGGAACCAACCAAAATTTGTGTACTTGTGTTGATTTTGTGCATCAAAGCCTTCATCCCAACAACATGATACCTGGATTTACTTCACATACCCTAACTGAAATTCATATTAATTTAATACTATAGAGAGGACAAGGAAGTGACTAAAGTTACGATTCTATTTCTTTATTACAAGCTTGTTGATTTGATGCTTATATAAAATGGACTAGACCCAAGGAATTTATGAGAGAACATTTCCAACTCTGGTGTATTGGGAGTGCAATGTATCAACACACACACACACACTCTCCCCCACAATATTTCGGTTTGCAACCTTAATCAATGTTGGAGACAAGACATATGGCAGGGGAAGATTTAGACACATTGGGACTTACCCTTTTCTTGTGTTCGTCTGGCCATCCTGCCTTCATCTGTGATGAGTGACGGTTGATTTTCCCTGTACTTTTCAGTGCTTAAAGACAATTTCATTGTCACCATTGTCTAACATAAGGATTTATTAGAAAAAAATCCTTCTAGCTTCCTCACACCAGTAAATAACTTCCATGTGGTTCTCATACTAAACTGAGCAATTATGTTGAAGGTTCAGTAACAAGCTCCATGAAATTGGGTCAGTGACCAAATAGGACGGTGGAGGATGAGAACAGGTACTCAGATCTTTCAACAGAAAGTCCAAATTTCTCTAGGCATTAGGCCCAGCAATACAGAAAAATAGGAAAATTTTTCAGATTGCTTTCAAAAAGACTAAGCCTCAGAACATGGGTAGAAAAATTAGAGGAAAGATCTAGGAAATGTCATGGAGTGGGAATTAGAAATCTAACTACACTGATATTTACCGGGAAGAATTTGTAGGAGTTATGGATAGAAAGATGAAGACTTTGTGCTGGGTGAGAAGAAATTGGTTAGCAGGGCCCGCTCTAGCAGTTTTGCCGTCCCGGACAAATAGACAATTTGCCGCCCCTTAAGATTATGTAGAATTATATATTTTATTAAAAAATAATTTTTAATCGAATAAAATATTTTATTTTAATTTTAATAAAATTGTATATTCATAAATAAAGTTATTGAATTTTGATCTAGCTGCTCAAAATAGAGAAATTAATTATGAAATATCTGTACATAGCCACAAATTAACCATATTTTTTTACATTTTAAATGCTATTACAGATGGATATTATCACACAAACAACCAAATGCCATTATCTTGAAAATAAAACAAGATTACATCAAATACGCTAAAATCACAAAAAACTTTTTTCTTACTTTCAGTTTGCGAATTTTTTATACATCTTTAAATTTACTTCATCAGCAATTTCATATTCAATTGCCAAAATGGCTAAATCATTAAATTACCAATTTCTTGGTTTTCGTAAATGCTTAGCAAGGCGTCGTATACATCTCCCAAATGAAATTTTAAAGGGTTTAATGCCTCTATCCTACTCTCCCAACTAGTGTCACTCTATGTTTTCAAAGTAGAACCCTGAACATGCTTTAAAAGTATTGCCCATCGAAAAGTAGATGCCGAAATGAATAAATATATTTTTTGGACCATTTTGAAGAAATTAGCGGCTTCCAAGGATGCTTTTGCCATTAATAACAAGATTGAGAGAATGGCTACTACAGGAAACATTGAATGCTCGCGAATTATATTGTTTAATTCTAGATTGCACTCCTGCTTTATTGCCCCTCATATTATACCCGTTGTCAGTCACTGGCCTCTGATATCCTGCAAATTTAAACCAAGTCATTAAGATCTCCAACAATAGTATCAGGCATTTGTTTTCCTGTGGATCTTTCGACTGGTAAGAAGCCTTAAAAGCTTTCATTAATTTTAATTTCAACATCAGGATTAAATTTATTGGTTGAAACACATCTGATTACAAGGTAATTTGCCGTATCTTACTAAGTCAGGAGTATAGTTTAAAATTACGAAAAATATTTGATTTTTTTTTATTTCATTAATAACATGAGACTTTGATGCAGCAGATCTACTATCCCGGTTTGTATACTTTTCCCAAGATATTGAGCTTTAGTCTCTACTTTTTAGAGCACTCAAGCACACTCTTCCATTATGGGATCGTATTCAGACAGTACACTCAACTATTTTCAAGAAATTACCGTTATTATGCTCAAACAACTTGTCGCTTGTACCTTGAAAACCAGACAACTTTTACCAAGCAATTTGGTAATTGCAACGATTCTTAGAAGCACCTCATTCCAACGATTTATTTTGGCATTACGTAATAACTCTGAGTGGCAGCATCTACAGTTTTATAACAACTTAATCTTTCATTCATTTATAGCCACGATTTTTGTGCCTGAATATGATTTTTCGAAATTTCATGCTCTCTTAAAGTTTCGCCGAGGTGCTTCCAATTTTTAAAACCTTCCTTTGAGAGAGAACTAACTAAACAGCCGAAAATTTTGCAACACAAGCAGTAAACGCAGTTTTGTGAAAGATAATAGCTAATCTCGCAAGATTTGCTCTCCGTTGCTTAAAATTTGTGCATAATATTTTGCGCTAAAATATCGACCTGTGTCATTGGAAGGAAATTTGTAACTATGTAATAGTTTAGGTGGACCTTGCCTTACTAAAAAGCTTCTTATGGCGTCTCGTAAAATTCTTGGCCACAAAGTTTTAGAACACCTTCTGTGAGTCTCACGTTGGTGTCAGTTCCAATTGGTTTAGAAACTTCGTTCATTTGTATGCTATTATTCTCTGACGATTCTGTACGTCTTTTGTATCCCACCTGATATTGGATTCCAAGATTTTTTTGGTAAACCCTGAAGACAGTATATTTTTTAATGCCCCGGATTGATTCTGCCTTTCCGCTTCCTTTCCCAACCTTCCTTTTTTGTACTGGTAACCAGATAGTGTTCTTTGACCATCAGACATTTTGGAAGAGGCACGCACGTAACTCAAACAATCTACACTATAAAATACTATAAAATAATATAAAAAGTAAATATTTATCCTTGTTCTAGATAAGCTAAAACCATATTCTCAGTCGATATAAAAAATATTTTCCATACCCTGTGAACATAAAGAAAGTCTAGTGTTACTATACAGTCAAAGCTTATTACCGTGTATACAGAATGGCAATTTCTATAGGCTATGGAATACGTTCCAAATTCACAATATATATATATATATATATTTTTACACATTGGGATAGGAGAAAAACCACCGCTTACCAAAGATGAGGGCTCCAGCGGCGTCAAAACACGAAAAAACACACAAACACAAACAAAATACAAATTTTCGAGCTTAGCTCTTCATCAGGTTGTAGGATGAGGTGGCTGCCCCGCGGAAGCTAGCAACCAACTGAGGAGACCACACGGGGTGCACATGGTCGGCTGGTCGGGTGGAGAGGGAGGGGGAGAAACAACATGGTGGGAGGCGGGGTGGGGGTGGGGGTGGAAGGACCTAAGCCCGAAAATGATAATTAGACTGCACAGTGGAAATGCGGTTGCGGTCATAAGGTCACTGGCATAAAACAAACCAAGGAAACCCGGGGGGGGGGGGGGGTGGAATCTACTGAAAACGATCTATAAGTGCCCCCATAAAAAATTATTCCACACGCAAAATTATTGAAAATATTACACACGAAAAAATGCTACACACGGAAAAAATATAATAATATAAAACACGAGAGAAAATTTTTTTTATTGCAATAGATCTAAGTACAAAAAAGAAAGCTCTGGTGAGCGATGGTTTTGTGGGAAATGATGGCAGGTAAGGGGCAAAGGTCGGAGGAGAAGGAAAATTGGAGCTATCTTAAATTTAGTCCAGGTGGTTGTCTGGTCCCCAGTTGGTACTGAAAGGCCAGTTCCCACCTTCTCAGTTCGGATGCTGCTTTTGTCTGGGAGTACTTTGATGGCGCGGACTGTGAAGCAGGTGTTGAAATTGTTGGTGTTATGAGTGGTGGCATGAAAAGAAACAGGGTGGTCAGGGTTCTCAGTCCAGACCGATTGTTGTGTCCATTCATCCGGATGGCCAGTGGATTTGTGGTCAGACCTATGTAGGAGGCTGGGCAGTGGTTGCAGGTAAGTTGATAGATCAGGTGAGAAGTTACGCAGGTAGCCGATCCAGTGATATAGAAGCTTTCCCCTGTTACGGGATTGGTGAAGGTGGTCGAAGGCGGGTGCATCATGCAAAGTTTGCAACGGGGCCTGTTACATGGAAAGGATCCTTGGGGCTGTCTTGTGGGCTGAGGGGTTCCATGTTTATGGACCAAGAGTTGGTTCAAGATGGGGGGGTCTACTGAAACAGGTTCTGGGGCTGGGGAAGGATTTGTGGTAGGAGTGTTTTCATTTCCGGGCAGGCTCGGAGGAGATCATATCCTTGTCTTAGATCCTGTTGATGGATTCTAAGCCAGGGAAGTAGCGGGTGACCAAAACTGGGCTTTGGTTGGTTCTTGATGGTTGAGGGGTGTTGATGGATTGTGTCGGTACTGATGTGGCTCGTGTAACTTGTTTATGAACTAAATCTGGGGGGTAATTGCGGGATATTAGGGCTTCAGAAATGTTATTAGTGTACTGCTTAAGGGACTGTTCGTTGGAGCAAATGTGCCTGCCCCGGATTCCCAGGCTGTATGGGAGGGCGCGTTTGATGTGAAGGATGGCAACTGTCGTAGTGGAGGTATTGTTGTAGATTGGTAGGCTTTATATGTACCGAAGAATTGATGCCGCCATCAGAGAGGGACAGGTCGACATCCAGGAAAGTGGCCTGGGTGTGGGAGTAATTCCATGTAAATTTCAAAGTGCTGGCATTATTGAGGTTATTGAGGAAAATGAGAAGGTTGTCTTCCCCGTGGGTCCAGACCATGAAATATCGTCAATGAATCTGACCCATAGCAGGGGTTTCAAAAGGGCTGCAGCTAAGAAGGACATTTCTAGGCGGCCTAAGTATAAGTTGGCGTATGAGGGAGCCATGCGGGTGCCCATGGCAGTGCCGCTGACTTGTCGGTAGAATTTGCCATCAAAGGTGAAAACGTTGTTAGTTAAAATTAGTTCGGCCAGGTAGACTAGGAATGATCTGGACGGGAGGCTATTAGGGGGACGTTGGTCTAGAAAATGTTCCATGGTGCTGAGGCCATGGCAGTGGGGAATATTGGTGTATAGGGAGGTCACGTCAATCGTAACCAGAAGGGAGTCAGGTGGAAGAGGCACGGGAACTGTGGATAAACGGGAAAGAAAATGCCGGGTGTCTTTGATGTGGGAGGGGAGCTGGCTTACAATAGGCTGTAGGTGTTGGTCTACCAGGCCACTTTCCTGGATGTTGACCTGTCCCTCTCTGATGGCGGCATCAATTCTTCGGTACATATAAAACCCACCAATCTACAACAATACCTCCACTACGACAGTTGCCATCCTAATCACATCAAACGCGCCCTCCCATACAGCCTGGGAATCCGGGGCAGGCACATTTGCTCCAACGAACAGTCCCTTAAGCAGTACACTAATAACATTTCTGAAGCCCTAATATCCCGCAATTACCCCCCAGATTTAGTTCATAAACAAGTTACACGAGCCACATCAGTACCGACACAATCCATCAACACCCCACAACCATCAAGAACCAACCAAAGCCCAGTTTTGGTCACCCGCTACTTCCCTGGCTTAGAATCCATCAACAGGATCCTAAGACAAGGATATGATCTCCTCCGAGCCTGCCCGGAAATGAAAACACTCCTACCACAAATCCTTCCCCAGCCCCCCAGAACCTGTTTCAGTAGACCCCCCAACTTGAACCAACTCTTGGTCCATAAACATGGAACCCCTCAGCCCACAAGACAGCCCCAAGGATCCTTTCCGTGTAACAGGCCCCGTTGCAAACTTTGCATGATGCACCCGCCTTCGACCACCTTCACCAATCCCGTAACAGGGGAAAGCTTCTATATCACTGGATCGGCTACCTGCGTAACTTCTCACCTGATCTATCAACTTACCTGCAACCCTGCCCAGCCTCCTACATAGGTCTGACCACAAATCCATCTGGCCATCCGGATGAATGGGACACAGACAATCGGTCTGGACTGAGAACCCTGACCACCCTGTTTCTTTTCATGCCACCACTCATAACACCAACAATTTCAAAACCCTGCTTCACAGTCCGCGCCATCAAAGTACTCCCAGACAAAAGCAGCATCTCAGAACTGAGGAGTGGGAACTGGCCTTTCAGTACCAACTGGGGACCAGACAACCACCTGGACTAAATTTAAGATAGCTCCAATTTTCCTCTCCCCTCCGACCTTTGCCCCTTACCTGCCATCATTTCCCACAAAACCATCGCTCACCAGAGCTTTCTCTTTTTGTACTTAGATCTATTGCTAAAAAAAATTTTATCTCGTGTGTTTTTATATTATATTTTTTCCGTGTGCAGTATTTTTTCGTGTGTAATATTTTCAATAATTTTGCGTGTGGAATAATTTTTTATGGGAGCACTTATAGATCGTTTTCAGTAGATTCCCCCCCCCCCCACCCCCCCCCCCCGTGTTTTCCTTGGTTTGTTTTATGCCAGTGACCTTATGACCGCAACCGCGTTTCCACTGTGCAGTCTAATTATCATTTTCGGGCTTAGGTCCTTCCACCCCCACCCCCGCCTCCCGCCATGTTGTTTCTCCCCCCTCCATCTCCACCCCGACCAGCCGACCATGTGCACCCCGTGTGGTCTCCTCAGTTGGCTGCTAGCTTCCGCGGGGCAGCTACCTCATCCTACAACCTGATGAAGAGCTAAGCTCGAAAATTTGTATTATGTTTGTGTTTGCGTGTTTTTTCGTGTTTTGACGCCGCTGGAGCCCTCATCTTTGGTAAGCGGTGGTTTTTCTCCTATCCCAATGTCTAATATATATATATATATATAGTATATATGTGTGTATAGGGGTGAATGATGTGAAATTATATCACACAGTCTTAGGAAAAGACCTTCTACAAAAGATTTACATTTGTTGATGACATTCTCATAGCAAGTGAGACCTTGGAGGAAAATAAACTCAGATACAATGGGACGACAGACAGGGGTAGATACCATGTTAGGGGTCTTCAAAGAGGCAGCAGTAATCACTCAAGGCAGTCAACAGACCAAAACTACACTCAACATGTGGAAGCAATCTGTTCACCAGAACAGGAACCACAACAAGATTAATAGCAAATAGTATAACCACAATTTAATATTTGCTTTGTTATAGTCAATTCAAACGTAAATGTATTTATTTTTTTAAAAGTAAATAAATAAATAAAGAGGAACTGGGAAGAGATAAAGTTTGGGAACACGCAGAAGGTTATTGATTTAAAGAAATATTGATAATGATAGAGTAAACAAAGAAAGTAACTTTTTGTTGGGCAATTATTTTGAGTGGCTTGTAAGTGTAAAAAATAATGAATTTAACTTGCAACCAAATGATGATAAAAGAAATGATTTAACTGATTATAAGAATTAGACTAACAGTCCTTTGAATAACAAAGAAAGAATGCCAAAAGTAATAGTATTAGTAACGAAATGTGAATTGTTTTAAGGTAGAGAATATTTACTCTTAATGGTTAAAAATACCAAGAGTTTCTCTTCTGTAAAGGTATTGATTATGCTTAGGAAGGTTATGTGAATTGTGACTCATTAAAAGAGTAGTATCAATTATCTACACAAATTGTGTTGAATATTTTTTTTTAAAGCCACATTATGATGTATATGTATAAAAACTATCAAGACAAGTAGTTTTACTGTTATAAACTGGTTAAAAAAAAAACAAAGAGAATATTTATATCACATATATAATTAGCCGATATGAATGTAACAACAACAATGGAGAATATAACTATGAATATTTTATTGCATGTACACTCTACCTTCAAGGTAGACAGTTTATCTACACTAATTTTTTTGTTTTGTTTTACTTGTGTATGTTCACAGCTATTGTGGACAGTGAGTGCCGCCTTTTTTCGACATCACATCACTGTGCATGGGGAAAAGCGTGCACCAATGGCAATAATGGTCTAGCTTTTGAAATGTAGCCTAAGCCTTTGTGTCATAATTATGTAAATTCTATGAGAAATGTGAGGACACATGCCAGGACTTTGGAGAAAGTGTTTTTTTTTTTTTTTTTTTTTTTTTTTATGTGTTATGTGATTGTTCATTTATTTTTTTTTTTTTTTTATGTAAGATTTGTGTACATTTAGAATAAGAAAGCTTGTTGATATTTTGTACAAAATTTTAACATAAAACCTCGATACCAAAAACAACATTGCCATTAAGAAAATTTTCCTCCTTTTCTTGTTCATTTACAATTAACAAAAAAATGAGGAATATTTTGGGAGGGGTTGTGACATAGTGGTAAATTAAAAGTTAAAGTGATTTATATATATAAAGAATATATAAAAGAATACAAAGGTTATGGTAATAAATATTGTTTGCCCAGAGATGCTTTAAAGGATATGATCTCTGAAAAAGAAGTGAAGTTAAGAGAATTGTTGAGTAGAGAAAACGACCAAGACAAGATTGATTTAGCAGCAGCGTAAAAATTAAATTGAGAGATCTTGAGTAGAAAGCGAACCTGAAAATCTTCGGTTATAGTGACGGGCGCGATCGTTATTGGTGTTGGGAGGATTGTTGAGCAGATAAATGAAATAAATAAACTGTAAAAGTGCATAACAAAAAACTTCAGTCTACAAGAAGTTATATATTTGTTTAATTAAATAGATCTCTTGCTCGCATACACATTTATATGCGACACCAGGAGCAGATGGGAGGCAAGGAACAGGGAGGTATTCGGCCATGACCTTTTGGAGGAACCAATCCAGGATTTGCTAGAAATTATTTAGGGAAACTGAATTTATGTAATTGAGATGGGGATTTGAGTGTGCGTTATCCTGAATGTCAACCATCAGGCTTCACGAGCGTAAGGAACAAACCTACCAGTCAGTATGTATAAAACAAGCAGGAATTATGAATTGCAAGGTTATGAAACAGGATTTGGAAAAGAGAAGGTCTCTAGTTTGCTGTTGATGAAAGGTGGATGATTGTAAATATGATTTAGTATGAAGGGCTAATTTTTAAGGCTGAATATTTATTTAAAAAAAAAAAAAAAATAACCTATTCCGCTGCAATTCCACAAAACTAAATAATTTTTTTGTGGTAGAAGTTTGCATAGGAAATGTCACATTTTATTTTCTTACCTGGTGCAAACAATTGTCGCACGCCGTAGCTCTATTCTCGAGACACTGCTGGCGGTCGAAATTCTCGCCGAAGTAGTTGAGCTGCAGCGCGCGGCGGCAGTCCGTCTGGTTCTCACAGTACCCGACCATGCGGTACAGGTT
>JARYHS010008061.1:0-16000 GCA_031002005.1 Vandiemenella viatica
GCTATAAAATTTCGTAAGGTCACTCATTCACTCACCTCGACAGCTATTGGCTGGAGAACGGTGTCACGTGTCAGCCTTCGGTCACAAATTAACAGCCACCAGAGATACCATTAGAAGAAATTCGTGGTTATGTCCACAGTTCAACTGCTACGAAATTAATTCATAATACATTTCATTAAGTTTGCTTTTCGTAGCTTCTTACAGTTAAAAAAATGTTGATAAATTTTGCGGCTTAAAGTCAGTGGAACTGATTTTTAGTAACATGTTGCTGATGAAAGCAAGATAAAAAAAACTTTAAAACCTTAAATTACCCATGGGCTCTGCTGTAAGCACGAATGCCAATTGTCATTCGTGCTTAGGATAAATTTCAGACCAATTAAAACTTTCAGTAATGATGTTGTTTGACCAAAGTATATTCATTACGGTTTATTTGCTTTTTACATATTTTACTGACCACTTTCGTAAATGGTCTTCGTTCATGTTCGCTGTACGTGAGTTATTAGGTTATTTTAAGTGGACATCAGACCAAATATGTCACCGAATCAACTATTCTGGCAATTCATTTCTTCGGAGTTGTTCAACTGTTTAATAATATTTTTAATAATGTGTATTGAGTTCTCTGGCCGTTACAGATACTATGACCAATGATTACATTGTGAGTGTTTTCCCAGTCTCAATAAAAAAACAACGTGATGCTTACGAAGTAAACAGGAATTTTTTAAATTTTGCAGAGTGAACTTTAAGGGTCGAATACAAGTTGAGTTTGTATTTAAGCACTTATACGATTGCGCTATCGTCCCTGTTCGTGTTTAATACCTACCTCTATTAATGCTTCTGAGTTCTTCAAGCTCAAGAGATTTTATTCACCCTGAAACACAGGCCAAGTTTATATTTGGTCAAATCAGGTAAACCTTGACCCTAAAAACTGGAACTATTATAGACCTGTGACGATACGCAAAGAACCGTCACGGGCTGACACTAATTCTTTTATATTATTATGACTAGCATAGGAGTCACTTTGTTATGGATTTGGATAATGTTAGGAACATTCGATGTGTCAACATCTTCTTAATCCAACCATATAGCATCGTCATGGTTTATCAAGCAAAGAACTTCTCTGTTACCAGAGGCAGCCCTAGCAAGTTTTTCAGGTGGTGCGAGAATCTCATTGTGGCGCCTCAAATGTGCAATCGCTTATTCGTGATTAAGGTTCTAATAGACAGACTGAAGATAACATACATTGTAAGAACGTAGACTTTCCCGGTGTATAATTGCAATAAAGTCTTCACGGGTATCAGACGGTCAGCCGACCAATACAGATGTTTCCCGCACTTGAGGAGGGCAACGGAGCTAGTCGTCGAAATATCGTGTTTTCACAACACAATCCGGTGGTATACCCGTGAAGATGTCATTACATAATATACAATTTTTTTACTTCCTACTAAGTTCCTTGGATGTTTTACTGTTTCACGTCAAAACGACTCATCTGATTAGGATAAAATTTGGAATAATGTATTGGCTATCTACTTTTATTCCGTGGGATAAAAACGAATTCTCGTATCAATGCATTAAGAATTCAAAAGGTGCAAAGCTGCGGGCAAGAGGTAGTCTTTATATATCAATAATACTGAAACTTCAGAAAGATTAGTATACGATAGCAGCGGTGTGAATTAGAAACAACAGCAGTAAAAAGGAACACAATATGTTTGAAAAGGTTTATTTAAGCTTCTATGGCGTACACAATGCTAACATTAAATTCTCATAATTAATAACAAATTTGCTTAAATCATTACTAAAAGGCCTAGATTGCCATCTTCCTCGTTTTTGTCCTTGGGTAATATTATTTTTATAGATAAGATCTGTTTAGTCTATGTAGATTCTGTGTTTACCATAAATAAGTTTTGATAAGTTGATAACTTCGTTCTTCCTTTACAGATGTCCACATTATTCTCCATCAGTTAAAATTATTACAAAATCTACATATGATTATTTCAATTTGAACTTTTTCTGGAATTTGTGTAATGTGTTAAATATGGCTAGTTGTTTAAATTGAGTTACCAACGTATTCTTTATTGTATCGATCCTATAGCTAAAAACACGTTCATTGTAAACAATTCTTCTGTATCTGATACCCTCTCATTCTCTGGCCTCGTACTTAAAAAAAATTTCTCTTCAGGATCTGACTGGCTTTTGATAATAGGTTGTATCCAACCAAGTCTGAGAAGCAATTTCTCTAGCTGCTATCAGAGCAGACAAATAACCCAGTTACTCTTTCTCAATTCCGAGCTGTTTGCCAGCAATTGTAAAGCGTTTCATAAAACCACTTGAAGTATGCATAGCCTTGCCTACAATATTTACTTGAAATAATGTGTGATACTAAGTCACCATTGTAACTACGAAATTCAAATCCCTCCATGATCTGGCTCAGTTGCTACAACTGAATAATTCGTTTCCAGAACGATGTCGTGAACTGAAGAGTAGTGATTACAAACTGCAGTGAGACTAGAAACTCTATCCTCGAAACGAGTTTCACAAAGTTTTTGGTGAAAGGCTTGGAACCACTTCCCATCGCTTGTTGATCGTGATGAAAAGAACAATTATTAAAAGAAATTCAAGCAGGAAACCAATATAACTGATGTTTTGGCGGTTTTCTGCTATTACCAATTTTTATAACAGCTATTGGTTCAGAATTCTGATTCCTTCTATGATATTGGAAGTATAGTCATGTCTTTAACCTCGAAAATCAGTTCATCTTACAAATCGAACTTCTGAAAAAACAGGCCAATGAACCCATGTCCCAGTTGCCGAAGAGTCACTTTCCAACTTGTAAATAACGAAACACTCACGCACTTGGACTTCGCCTTCGTTAGTGTCAACAAAAGCAATATTAAGACAATTCTTCTATGTGACTGACATCAGGAGTTCAATTCAGTGTGATGCAAAAGTATTTAATGACTTATCCATAGTCAAACTTTTATTACGAGCTTCATTAGTTTTGAATACATTTGCCAAAATAATAGACCTAATTCTTCTTATTAACAATATGCAGGAGATACTCCATCACACAAGAGTCACATTTTCCTAGCAGTTGCAATATACCCAGGAAGTGACCATTATTAGAAGTAGTGTTTCAGAGCCAAAGCTTCCTCTGATAAAGAAATTAGTGCATGTTAAAAAGAATACTTTGGACATCATTCATTCGAGGCTAGTAAACCACTGTGATTTTTCATTTTCAGTCTGTATTTACAAATGCTTGTCTATTATACTGAAGTTCTTTAATCGAATCAAAGCTTCCATCCAAATAAGAATGGTGCGCTGGTGAATTTGAGAATTTTCGAGAGTTTCGAAACGCTCTGATAAGTAGCTCCAGTCATCAGATCCTTCTTTTTCCCAAACAAAAGTGAAACTTCCGTTGAATACACAATAGTAAAAACAATACACCTTATCTGCAGATTTAGAGTAGACAAGCCATCTTTCTTTTATAAGTTTCTCCATTTGGCATTACGCTTTGAAAAAATTATATTTAAAAAATAACGTCCATGATTTTTATCTTAATTTTTTTTTTTTTTTTTTTTTTTTTTTTTTTTTTTTTTTTTTTTTTTTTTTTGTTGCTCGAATAATTATTTCAATCGCTGGTTGCAGAGACAATGAACGACTATGTTTTAATATCATCATCATTTGTACTTTGAAGAGGCGACGACGGTAGTATGTCTGGTATAACCAATTCTGTAATATTTTGAATTGCAGACGACGTTCCAGCCATATTAAACCTCGTACATGCTGCCTCTTTATCATCATGAGCCTCGTCTAACGATCTTCAGTTAAATAAGTTTTCTTCCGTCGGCATGTCGAACTAGAATCTGGTTATGATTTTTCCGTTGTCAACTCTAAAGTTTTTTAAAGTAATTTTGAAGCCTTCTCAGTTTCATCTTTTTTTGTGACATGTGTTGTCTGTAAAAGATACATTATGCTTTATAAATATTTACGATACCAACATCACCTGTGGTCTAACATATTAGAATTAAATACGTAGGTTGATTCTCGTCCTGTGTACATGCCCCCGAATGTGAATGAACTCCAGCAGTAAAATCCAAAAGGCTATAAAACAGGCACTGCGCGGCCTGTAATGGGAAGACTTATTTTCTTGATTCGAGTAGCTCGAGGTTACTCCAGACGCAACTAGAGTTGACTCGATTCCATGACGACATAAGACTATGCATTAAGCTGAATCTCTTACGTTTATAAACTCTTCTGGACGATTACTGTGAAAATAAAATATGAACAGCCAGCTGGGCTATTATAGAATTTATTTTTCATTTTTTACGCAGACGATGTATCATTGCATTTTCGGCGCCCCCTATATGACGGCGCCCGGTGCGCTCGCACCGCCCTAGGGCCGCCCCTGGGTATCGTGTACTGAAGTTAACCTCAAACTTTGTCGGATTTTAACGAAATCTCGAAAATAGAGCGAAGGGTACCTTACAAGTGGTTGTTGATGGAGTTCCGTAGGATTTTCTGCAGCCCAGTAGCGGAAATTCTGTTTGTTAACAGTTTCCACACAAGTGGAAGTGGGCTTCATCAGAAGAAATGAAGACAGCATCTGGGGGAATGTTTTTGCCCAATGTCATCACATACAGCCCTGCGAGTTTCATAATCTTCTTCAGACAACTTTTGGGCAAACATTATTTTGTAGGGATGCAGATGAAGTTCTTTATGCAGAATTCTTCTTACACTCCTTTCTGACAATCCCAGGGCAGCTGCATGTTTAACCGCTGAACGATTGGAGACTGTTGGATGGAAGTTCTCACTTGCGCCACATTCTCTGGTGTTATTGCAGTACGAGGTCGGCCAGTTGGTTTTCTTTTTAGTGCTGACCCTGTTTGTCTAAAGTTTGACACCCACAGTCTAATCGTTTTCACATCAGGAACACTATCACGTCGGCCAAGATAGAATCGAATCCGAAACGCTCGTTGAGTAGAAACCACAGAACCACCATTTTTAATAAACTCCTCCACAACAAACGCCCGATGCTTACCGAGCCAAGCCATGGCGAACACTGAAAATGGCACGTACGCCGCTACGGAACAATACCCCCTCCACATCTCTACCCCCACTACAACTCACGAGGTGGCTTGTTCAAACCGGGGAGGTTTTTTTTGCCGGACCCTGTATATAAGATAATTTATTTAGAAGCCAGTGTATTAAAGTTACAAACATTTTGAATTTGTGCTAAGAATATTTAATTAATAAATTTCGTATTCATTGATCATATTTTAGAAGGGCTATTAAAAGCAGATCTCAACAAAAGGTATTAAAATAAAGAGCTTTAAGAAAAAGAAAGTACTTAATGAGATCAATTAAGTAAACTATATATATAACACTATCTAAGCGAATAAATCAGGTAGGACATTTGCCATTGTATTAATATACTCTTATAACATGAGAGATAAGTCTTTCCCGGCATATCTTTGATATAAATTCTTCACGGGTTTGCTGCCGGATTACATTTTGCGCTGACGACGAGCTTTCGGTGACTTGCACTGCCGCCATCATCAGGTCCGTTGTATCTAAAGGAACAACAAAAACTGAACTGAATAGCGGAACAGAAGCGAGCCAGGATCGTTGTTGACGTCCGATTGGCTGACTCCAATGACGTAACCATTGCGTGACTGTGATTGGTCGGTTGCGATACCAGGTGTAGATATACACCAGCGTTGTACTGACAGTTGGCTCCACCGCGTAAACCAAAGCCAAGGTTGTTATAAATGGAAGGAAGATGGAATACACACGTCAATGTTCGCATAATGTTAATGTTCAAATTGCATCACCGTTCACGTTATTCTACCACTATTAATCATGATGTTAAATCTCGAGAATCCGTAGGGAGCCAAGCGGTATTCTGATTGGCTGACTACAATAACTGTTCTCATAGCGTCATCGTTCACATTATTCTCACACAGAAATATCCAACAAAAAACTTCTTTAATGAAAGACCCCCACATTATATATTCTTCCAATATTTACTGTCATTAATTATGATGTTAAACTCGAGAAATCCATAGGGAGCCATGCGGTCTTCCGATTGGCTGACTATAACCCCGGTTCTATAATACTTGTCAGTGATTGGTCGGCACACTCTCCTATCATCCTTCAGCGAGACACTTGGTTGTTTAAGAATGGCAAAAACAGGTTTCCATGCATCAATGAGCCATACACCCAAGTCCCTGTTCATATTATTATTATTCAGACGTATCTCAATAGCTTCTTTAGTCACAGATTCCCAGAAGAAGGAACACTTGGCTAGAACTCTCACATTATCGAAATCCATACTGTGACCATTTTCAATCACGTGTTGTGCCACAGCAGATTTTTCTAGTTGAAACAACCGGATGTTGCGTTGATGTTCAGTTACACGGGCCTGGATAGTGCGGATTGTTTGACCAATATAACTCTTACCACATTGGCACAGTATGCTGTACACTCCCGGTGGCCCATGTGATTGAACATCAGCGCAACATCCGGTTGTTTCAACTAGAAAACTCTGCTGTGGCACAACACGTGATTGAAAATGGCCACAGTATGGATTTCGATAATGTGAGAGTTCTAGCCAAGTGTTCCGTCTTCTGGGAATCTGTGATTAAAGAAGCTATTGAGATACGTCTGAATAATAATAATATGAACAGGGACTTGGGTGTATGGCTCAGTGACGCATGGAAACCTGTTTTTGCCATTCTTAAACAACCAAGTGTCTCGCTAATGGATGATAGGAGAGTGGAGAGTGTGCCGACCAATCACTGACAAGTATTATAGAACCGGGGTTATAGTCAGCCAATCGGAAGACCGCATTTCTCCCTATGGATTTCTCGAGTTTAACATCATAATTATGACAGTAAATGTTTGAAGAATATATAATGTGGGGTCTTTCATTAAAGAAGTTTTTGGTATATTTCTGTGTGAGAATAATGTGAACGATGACGCTATGAGAACAGTTATTGTAGTCAGCCAATCAGAATACCGCTTGGCTCCCTACGGATTCTCGAGATTTAACATCATGATTAATAGTGGTAGAATAATGTGAACGGTGATGCAATTTGAACAGTGACGTTATGCGAACAGTGACGTGTGTAATCCATCTTCCTTCCATTTATAACAACCTTGGCTTTGGTTTACACTGTGGAGCCAACTGTCAGTACAACGCTGGTGTATATCTACACCTCGTTCCGCAACCGACCAATCACAGTCATGGAATGGTTACGTCATTGGAGTCAGCCAATCAGAATACTGCTTGGCTCCCTACGGATTCTTGAGATTAACATCATGATTAATAGTGGTAGAATAATGTGAATGGTGATGCAATTTGAACATTGACGTGTGTATTCCATCTTCCTTCCAATTACAACAACCTTGGCTTTGGTTTACGCTGTGGAGCCAACTGTCAGTACAACGCTGGTGTATATCTACACCTGGTTTCGCAACCGACCAATCACAGTCACGGAATGGTTACGTCATTGGAGTCAGCCAATCGGACGTCGACAACGATCCTGGCTCACTTCTGTTCCGCTATTCAGTTCAGTTTTTGTTGTTCCTTTAGATACAACGGACCCGATGATGGCGGCAGTGCAAGTCGCCGAAAGCTCGTCAGCAGAAAATGAAATCCGGCGGCAAACCCGCTAAGAATTTATACACTTATAACATTTCTGCCATTTTTGTCATGTGAATGATTGTAATCAACAATTTAAAAGTTAGTTTTGAGAATTCACCCTTGCTGTTTTGCATGTAATAATTTAAATAGCAATGTTAAATTAAGTTTTGATGTAGTAAAACAGTTCGTAAGTATGTATATCATGTCTTTGTTGATTGTAATATTGAAGTGTAAAAATTAGCAGACTTTAGTTAGTTACTATAATATTCAGTCCAAATTCACTTTGTTTCTGAATAAATGAGAGTTTTCGAAATGTTTAGCCATCTTTGGAAAAAAAATATAATTTGGTAATTAATAGAGGAAAGTAGCAAATATGCAAGAAAAATAGTCTCTGAGGGACCCCACAACAAAATCACAGGGATTATTAATAGGGATGGTTTAAGAGTAAAAGTAATATGTTAAAGATGTTTGAATTTAATGTGGTTTAATATAAGTAATGGAAATGTTTGTGGCATACATGTTTGTTTATTGTAGTTACATATTGCTATGTAAGGGCTGCCAGTGTCTGATAAGTTTTTCCACTAATATACTGTCTCACAATTGGAGAGGTGAGGAAGGTTATAAAAGTCCATGGAAGGTCTGAGTGTTTGTTCTTCCTCAGATGTTAGGGAAACCCATCCACACTGGTTGGTATGGCAAAGTTAGGGTAGTATAATATAAAAATGCTTTAAAAGTATTAAAATAAATTTCCTTATGTAGAATAGAATGTTTCAAGTAACTTTATAGATAAAAGTGATATTTTTTGTTGCTGAACTTAGAAATTGTTTGGCCATCAGTTACCATCTGTTTAGTCAGCCAGCAGCATCTACGTTGACTCTGTATAGATATCACCTGACCTCTGTGTAGCCAAGCTAAGTACCTATTTCTGCCTTTCAGCCCTATTTTATTAATTATATTCTTTTCCCTTTATATGTTCTTATTGAAAGTAAGTTA
The DNA here is from genome assembly GCA_031002005.1 of Vandiemenella viatica. Classification (NCBI taxonomy): domain Eukaryota; kingdom Metazoa; phylum Arthropoda; class Insecta; order Orthoptera; family Morabidae; genus Vandiemenella; species Vandiemenella viatica. Next base: position 8,636 of record JARYHS010008061.1, read on the forward strand.
TGAATTTTATTTTCGATACAGATAGCACATTCAAATAATTCTGTTTTCTTAGGTGTTAATTTTAATAGTTCTTTTTTACACATAATATTAAGGTAATTCAGGTTTCCATGTCCAAGTATAAGATTTCTTTTAATGTATTGCATATATATATATAGTTCCTTATATTTTGATAGTTAGCCCAACATCCACAAAAGTTCCTAATGCTTTTATAGTTACTTTAGCCACAATTACTTAAAAAATCAAACTTGCCATTCTACAATCTCCCTTCAGGTGGCCAAATTCCATAGTAAAAACATTTACCTTTATTATTAAAGTTTTATGACATTCTACTGTAAAAACATTTGTTTTACCAGTTGATGATTTATAAAATTTTCGGCATAGTCTTCAATAGTTGTAATTGTGATTTTACTTTTTAGGTTATCAGTGGTTCTGTCTTTTCTTGGTACCATATCAATTATATCTCTGGCATGACTGTAGTTTGAAGGTAATTCTTTCAATACGCAATTTAATTTCTCCTGCTCTTTTACAGCTGCACCAACGTCTTTTGACCAATTATCAAGTTTAAAAAATGATTGATATCTGAATAATTTTTCAGTTTAATATTATTTTTCAATTCAGTACCACCTAAGTTATAGCTACGAATAATTTGTAATACCTTAAACCTCTCACATACCTTCATCAAACTTCTCTTCCTCCAGTAGTTGAACAAGAAATATATAAAAACAAAAATTCTCACTTTTAATATTGAAAAATAAATTTTGTAAAAAATTATCCAGAACCCTCAAAGACTAGTACTTAAATAAGTTAAATGAGTGTTTAATACTTTTTTCAAGTAAAACCATTTTCAATAAGTATTTTATTAGGTGTCTTTGTTTTTTCCCCACCCTGAAGCTAATCCTGGATACACCCATGACTACAGATTAAATCAGTGCAAACAACTCAAAATTAATGTTGCAAACTATTACCGAGCGTGGGGGTGTGACGGTTAGCGTTCTGGCTTCGCACTCGGGAGGACGGCGGTTCGAATCCTCGTCCGGGCATCCAGATTTGGGTTTTCCATGGTTTCCCAAATCACTCCAAGCAAATGCCGGGATGCTTCCTTCAAAAGGCCATGGCTGAATTGCTTCCCATTCCTTGCCCCCCTTCCTTTCCCATCTCTAAAGACCTCGCTGTTAAGAGACTAAAACAATAAAAAAAAAAAAATTACAAACTATTTTCTATAAATATAGATGATGAATTTAAAAACAGTTGAAAGTGCAAAACAAAATATACTAGCATATAATACTAGGCAAAATTACTGAATAGTGATGTGAACTGGGATAGGAGTGAAATTTTTATATATAAAAGCAGAAGATTAAGTTAGAAAGACAAGAGACAGAGTTTCTTTGTAGACATTATTATGTTTAAATGTCACTGAACTGGATACTTCCTTAAATGTACTTTTACCAACTTTTTGTGCTGAGGCTTGGTTTCATATTCTACAGTAGAATGTGTCTTCCCTTGAGCATTCAAAATTTTGCTCTTTGTAGAAATTATTAAAGTACAAAATGAAAATGGGCCAGTCCCATAAGGATTATCTGCTTAGATCCTCACTGCACTAGAGGATTCATAGACTGCTTATCCTACACAACAGGTTAATCATGCATACTGCATAGTTTGGAAATGGTTTTAATGACAGCTCTCTCCTGATGGATTATTTTTGTTCTATTTCTAACTCACTTTTTAAAATGTTTTTGAGGATTCACCTGCCAATTTCAGGGTCTTTCCCATGTGAGGTGGACACGTGTGTGCTGTATGAAGAGAGTCTGGTAGTGCTGTCAGTGGGGTCAAAGCTGGAGATTCGTATGCTGCAGGGTACTATCAAGCAGACGCTTTCACTGCCACCAGCAGACGGCCAACCCATTGTGATGTCCCTTTGTGCCTCCTTCCTGGTGGTTGCATCCTCCTTGGGTGTGGTGCATCTTTGGGATCTCTCACACAGGTCAGATTATTTGAAATATAGCCACAGGATTTAATTAAGGAAATCAAACTATTGGAATCTAAAACTTAATTTATTATTTGAGGTTAGTTTGGCAGCATCAATTACTGGAAAGAAGGTTGTAATTGTTTTAAATTCTTTTTCACATTCTCTTCCCCCAAGATTTTTAGGAGAGTTCCTTAATTGTTGTTATTTCTGGAGATTGTACCAAACCAGAAACAAAATTGAAAGTTTTTGACCAAATTTATCTGTCTTCATGTGACAAATTATTACATATTTGTATTTAACTAACCGGTCATGTGGCCTTAACCTGATTATTATCTTCATCAGTGAATGTTTCTAGTTTTTTTTGTGTGTTGCCTGCACATCCTCTTTCCAAGGCTGTGCTTATTTGAAAGGGTTCCATTTACTACCAGCATACCTACCTGACATAATTTTGATGCAAGAGTAGATGTGTTGCAATTTAATAGTCAAACACATTATACAGAGTGATTATAATTAAAGTTTAAGTTTCAAAACACTCTAAAAAACGAACCACTGATTAGAATGACGTCAAAATTGAACGGCGTATTATTAAAGAAGCGGGAAAGAACATGAATGCAAGATGGCACTCCTCCGCACATTGCAAATCAAGTGAAGTAGTTGCTGAGGCGGCATTTCGGAAATGCTAGAATTATCGGTCATTTTCCTACAGCCTGGCTGGCCCGATCACCTGAGCTTAATCCGTGTGATTTCTGTTGTGTTCAGTACTCCGATTGCCAACGTAGCTGAATTGAAGACACGCATTGCAAAAAACGTTCTGGTGACACTACAATCTGTTGTGGAACATGCTGTTTCCCGGTTTAATCTTGTTGCACACAACAGTGGACAGCATATTGAACATGTTTCGCGCCAGTCTCGCGAAACTTAAAAACCGATTGGATGGATACTTTTTATGCAGTTTTTGGCCTCAGGACAGTTAAAAACTGATTGGTTGGATGTTTTTTTAGTTCATGTTCTTTCCCCCTTCTTCAATAATATGCCGTTCAATTTTGATGTCATTTGTTTTTTTAGAGCGTTTTGAAACTTAAACTTTAATTATAATCACCCTGTATGTTCTACGTAATTTTTATAGAAAGATGTGTACATTATGAGACAGAGAATGGGGGACTGTTTTGGCATTTTCATAGGTGAGTTCGGAAAAATGCCCGAAAACTACCGTTAGGATTTGAATATAGGATTCCTGTACACTCATATGTAGTGTAGTGGTGTAAGGCCTGCAGCCATGTTGGTGGGTACCTCAACCTGATAAGATTTTGAAGCTGGAATATCATTTTAACATGTAGTACGTGTGTATTTTTATCCCATAGCTTCTTTTTGATAACTTATCCAAAATTAAAAGTTTTTACATGGCGTTTGATAGAATAATTATGCCTTATAGATGTGAATAATACTGACATAATAAGCAGTCAGATGAAAGTTGTGACTTGGAGCAAAATATTATATTTTGAGTGTCAGAATTGGATAGTAATCAAGTGATTTTTGTATGTTATGTCTCCATACATTTATTCTTTTACATGGCAGCGAGGGTCTAGAATAGTTTCTGTTTTTAGGATCAGAATGAGGAAACCCATGACCAAGTTGTGGATATGGTTGCGGGCCTTGAATAGTTCCTGTTTTTAGGTACTTGCCAAGTTCACCTGGTCTTACTAAAATACAAACTTATGTTTTCATATTAATCTTTTTTTTTTTTTCTTTTACTTTGAATAACCTTTACTTCAAGTCCATTGTAAATACCTAAAGAAGGCCAATAAATGTGATAGTAATAATTAAAAACGGCAACAACAGGAATTACTTCATTGAATCCTAATGTAGAATTTTATTCAACATTTTTCCAGCCACACAAGGGGTATCCAAAAATAACCAGAATAGCATTACCATGGGCAGAGCATGTGTAGTACATATTTCTGCCGCTAAGAATTTATAATGCAACTCATTACCAGTTCAGTGCTGCCTGTGTTGTTGACCTGGCTTGTTCTGTTAATCTGCATGATGGTTTTTAGTTGTGCTGTTTTGTTGTTGTTTTATTTTTGATGGTGGTATGTTTAAGTGAACAATGTGCAGCTTTGAAATTTTATTTTCAGATCAGTAAAAAAAGCTGCTGAAACTGTTTTAATGTCAAAAATTGCTTACAAAGATGATGCTATTGGAAACACTAAAGTATACGAGTGGTTTGTTTGTTTACAATGGCAACATGTTGATTGATGACAAACCTCGTTCTGGACATCCATAAACTGCCCGAATGGACGAAAATGTTGAAAAAATTCGAGAGTTTGTGCTCTTAGACCATTGACATACAAGTGGTCAACTGTCAGAAATTAGTGGGTTATCATGGAGCTCAGTTCAGCTAATTTTAACCAAAGATTTGGGAATGAGAAGGGTGGCTACCAAGCTTGTTCCTCGGGATCTGACTGACAATCAAAAAGAACGTCGAGTTGACACATGTCATGCTTTGAAACAACAGCTTCAAATTGATCCAGATTTTCTGTCAGTGGTCATTACTGGTGGTGAGTCATGCTGCTATGGTTACAACCCAGAAACAAAGCAACAGTCAAGCCCATCCAAAAAAATGTTGTCAAGTCAAATCAAACATCAAAACAATGCTCATTTGCTTTTTTGATGCCAAGGGCATAGTTCATTCAGAGTTTGTTCCCCCACATCAGACCGACAAACCTTTTATTTGGAAGTTTTAAAAAGATAATGCAACAGTGTTCGTGAAAAAAGACCCGATTTGTGGCAGACAGGAGACTGGTTCTTCCACCACGACAATGCAGCTTGTAACAGCCCTCATACCTAAATTTTGAATAGTATTGTACTGTATGAAGTATTTGTAGTGAGCTAAAGTTTGCTTGAAAGTGATTTGGTATGTTTGTTTTGTAATTTCTTGTAAATCAGTGTATATAGAGTTTGTTTTATGTAAGAAAATTATTTAAAGTCAATTTAATATGTTTAAGAACCGAATGGTGCAAGAGAATTTCTTAAATGTTTGTAATTCCATGTATTAATGTAAGTTACGATGTCTACAGGACAATTTTCTACCATTTGAAAGGATTTCTGTAAATAATTTTGTAATGTTATTAATTAATTTTGTATTAATTCTGATTGTTTTTAATATGTTTGATTGTTTGAGTGATTGTTAATGATTGAGAAATATCGGGCGGATGCCTTTGAAGAATTCTCATAATTTCGATAGAGACTATATAAACAGATCGGCTGGACAGAGCAGTTAGTTAGTTAGTTGACATCATTCAGTCAATATTCAGTTTTACAGAGAGATTCATCCAGATTTTATTTGCGACGGCTCAGAAGTGTATATCTGTATTGTATCTATGCTTGTGAATATCGCTGACTTTGTTTTGAATAGAATAAACCAAATCTTCAACATGACCTTTTGGTGGACTTTTTTAATTAATCAGTAATTAAACCACCGAAGAACTAATAAGCTGCACTCACAGCTGCCTCAGTTAGGCAGTTTTTGGCTAAAAATGGCATGGTTCTGCTGCCCCACACACCTTACTCGCCTGATCTAGTGCTGTGTGATTTTTTTTATTTCCATGCATGAAAAGGGGCATAAAAGGACACCGATTTGACAACATTGAAAGGTCAAGAAAATAACAAAAGATGAGCTACAAATAATGTTCTCGGGTGACTAGCCGAGTTATAGGAGTGTTATCGTAATCACACGATATTTCGGCGCTCTGAATCATCGGCGCCATCTTCCGGTGAAGTGAGGTCAGGAACGTGCGAAGTTGCTGAGCTAGACCAGAAATATCGTGTGATTACGATAACACTCCTATAACTCGGCTAGTCACCCGAGAACATTATTTGTATTCTCAACGCCGAGAAAGATTACGTAATTATAAAAAGATGAGCTGTTAGTCATTTCTAAAGATGACTACAGAAAATGTTTTGAACCGTGGAAGCACTGGTGGGACAAATGTATTAGTTGTAATGGAGAGTATTTTGAAGGGGATAAGGTTGTTTTGTAAAAAATTTGAAAATATATAGCTTTAAAAAATAATTCTGTTTTTTTTTTTTTATATCCCCTAGTATGTATTTAACCTAATTAATTCTGAATATAAGAGATAATTTTAATAGTGTCATTTTGTAAGCCAGTTGTAGAGGGCTAAATTCTTTGTCACCTGTGATTTTATTATTCAGTTTTTAATTTTAAAATGCTTTATTGCAGTATCTAGAAATCCATTGAGTACTGTAATACTGATTCATACCAATTGTTTCATTTCCTTTTTAATATGGATTTTAAGAAATATGATTCTGCAGACTCTAGCAGGAATAAAATCTCGTATAAAGTTTAGCTTATCATCTTGTCGCATCATATTAATTTTTTATGTTTTCCATGCTCAGGGAGGCAAGACCACATGGACGTCCTCGCTCTTTGGAGGATGAACTGCAAGACTTTGGTGAGGTTATTATGGCTTGTAGCAACTGCACTGGTAGTCGTGTCTCGATCACTGTCGCTAAGGTAACTGTAAACTCTGTGGCCTAAATTTGTAGATGTAAAATATGATCTAATTGTTATGTGATATTGTGTTCAGGATTATATTTAAACTGACATTAAATCAGAATAAAATCTCTCTAATTATGTTCACTGTTTGGTGTATAGATTTTTAAGTGGAATCATTGAAATGAAGTGTAGGTCTATACTATAGCTGTATAATTCATTGGACTGGCTCTTCTTCCAGAAATATGTTGAACATTGAACAATCTCTCAAGCCTTTGTACTATGTAGTCCAATTGTAATGAACAAATTATTCTATGAACATTAAGGATGTGGTTGTCATCAGCTATCAACTATGCAAAATAAATTATTTAGAACAATGCTTAATTAACATCACAAGAAGTATGTTTTCACACATTCCAATAACCATAGACTGTTGCTGCAATGAGTTTTATTGTTATTGTTAGTCATTTTAGTGCCTACTTTTGTTACATATGCTTTTTTTTTTTATTAGGATTCTGTTTACTTTTTGAGATATATTGTTTAGCACCATATATTTTTTAACACCTCTTACCAAGCCAAGTATGTGAGAGAGAACATTCAGGCCTGGCATTTGAAAGAATGTAGGTTTAGTCCTTGGTCCAATCCATTTTCCATGGTTTTCGAAAATTTCTTCTAGTGAATGATATGGTGATTACTTTATATACTTCATGGCTAATTTGCTTCACATTTATTTCCCACAACCCTCTCTTAGCTCTAATGGTATCATCATCAACAAGCTGCAGACTGATTTTTATGGAAAGATAGGAAAAATAAACTAATCACTCATCACAAATGGAGGAGTGCTGCAATGAACAAATAAACACGAACTTACTTTACATTATTTTAG
>JARYHS010008062.1:0-25017 GCA_031002005.1 Vandiemenella viatica
AAAGACAACAGTCGCATCTGTTGAGATAAACAGCGAGGCTGGTGCGACGGCGTTGCTGAATTGGTAGGCGAGCAGCACCCACTATCTCACAGCGAGTGGGCGGACTTATCACGCCGACCAGCCCGACCGTGACGTCACCACAGCGAGAAGGCGCCCCTCCTCCGTCTCCACGACGCAGTGTCTCTGTACTACTCACTGGTTACGATTTGATGCACAGTGCAGACACCTTGAAAAGAAAATGCCTATGGTACTGACCGCCGGGAGATTCCAAAGGAATGTTTGGTCGCTAAGTGACTTTTGGTTAACAGCGCATTTCGCCTTTGTTGTGGCTTAACATAAGTCTAATCCCAAGGGATCCTTGCTTTAACTTCTAATCCCGGGACACCCGGTTAGACTACCCGAGAACTTTAAGGCAGAATGAAGATTGTAGGAAACCAGTACCTTAAAATCTTTGGTTGTTCGCATTCATCAGGCTCACAACGTTTCATATTTCACAGCGGCGCTTTCTCTATTAGGTGGTGTGGGTTTCAATTTACCAGAGCTGACCTAGTAAGATACGCGTAAATTCAATCTAGTATAACACCTCACTGAACGGAAAGTAATACAACTGCGCTTGATTTAAATCTATTCCCTTGGACTAAAACGATGGCAATTAGGCCTTCTCCGATGAGCATGTGACCGCTGACAGTCAAGTTTAATGTACAGTTCACTGGCAACAGCAGGCGTCTCCCTCAACGACTTCAGGCTTTTCACAGACACTCCTCAAAAGGATTTAAAGGCGAATAGGAAAAGATATATGATGGCGATTAAAAAACCTTTTCCTTAATTTTTAAGTAAAACGGACGGCAGAACTCAGGTAGCGATGAGAATGATCAACCTTTCCAGATAAACCCTCAAAATGTAAGGATGCAACTATGGCAGATGGGCGACATAAGAACTTTCTACGTCTAGATTCCTACCTACACGGATTAAATTTTTTGTTACAGACAGAAACAACCTTAAATCCTCACCACTGCTTAGATGCAGCGCTGAAAAAAATTGGTGTCTATGCGATGACGGAATATAAGTCATCAACAGCAATGACAGCACTGGAGTTGGTTAAGAGACCTAGTACCCAAATCCATAATTTTTTCTTGAATTAGATACGCAGGCCAAACACTGGCGAAACGTGGCAACCATCACAAACAGTATTGAAAAAAGTAAACAAATAATATAGTACAAACGTAGGCGTCACATACTTTCATTAAACACTGCATAGACGAGTTTCCATACAGAATAACTTTATACCAAGAATAAAAGAATCATTTGTAGCGCAAATAAACAATAAGTTAAATCACCGTCGATCCCATGTCGCTTTTAGATTGCATAAAATGTTGATATGCGTAAATATAAAGAGGTACTAGAACGTATCCGTAACCGCACAATTTTTGCAAAATTTGTACAGGATGGGTCGGGACCATGAGTTTAATAGCATGATTCGAAATACAGCGCATTTACTCTGTAATATACGACCACAGCAACTTAAGTAGAAGGCAGATAACGTTGATTACAGCACAAAGATGACTATTTTATCATGACAATGCTGAAATTTTTGGCATCTCAAAAATTTTCTGCTGATAAGAAAGTGCTGACTTTGTGCAACTACGCTCACAAATGAACTACCTTTACAATTTTTCTGTCAGAAAATAGTTGCGCACCATTTATCTGTGTAATGATTATGACTAAAAACGTGTTGCAGTAATTTTAAATTATCTCCCATTTCCTTTGCAGGTAAAAAACAGTTCATCTCCGACCTGTCATTTCCGACCTCTAAGGTTATTGTGGTGGCGTGAATTCATCACACCTAATAAATTTTAATTCTTAGATACAAATCTTCTTGTAAATTTCTTCGAACATGTTTCATCATAAAAACGAGCTGATTAAATTTTGGATGTATGTATGTTGAAAATGCCTTCAATTCCAAGAGATTTTTGGTGCTTTTTCACTTCAGGGATGAAAATTTCGCCGTACCACTCGGTAAACAATGCTGCAGTCATCCGAACTTTGGGTTGGTTTTTATAAAAGAGGGGAAGCTTTTTCACAGTACGTTTCCGTCTTAATTAAAAAAGCGATTCGGATAGTCGGAGTTCGGATAATTGGAGTTCTACTGTAGTAGGAAGAAAGGGACAAAGGTGGTGATATTAAATAAGAACGGTAACCTAATAGACGATTAAAATGGATGCCGACAAAGTTAGTTTCAAAAGTGTGACAATCTTTTTATTATTATTATTATTATTATTATTATTTTAAATGTAGCAACGGAATGATCAAGAACGCAACTGGCAAAAATCTACAACACTGGAAGTTAGGATTTCATTAATAATATAAATATATCGCATATCCTGGGTCATAAAAACAAATTAACGGTCGTTCCAGTCAAACATTTCACTAAACTGTTGGACTTGAAGGGATATATAAATACATAACGGCAGACGCACAAATAGCTAAAATTTTCTCCCAACTGAAAGTTCACGAACACAGCACTTTCTCCGTGTTATCGCATGTGAAGATATTGAAGCGATATCTGTCCTCTTATGTCAGAATTATCCGGTGCTATCAATATATTTGTCAGTTATGTTGATTAGCAAATTGCTAAGGACATTTATTTACTATCGAGTTCGAACATGAATTAGGCGCTACCCTCAGCTGCTGGAAGGCGTAAAGACGCCTCGACTTTAATGTTTTGGGCACCTTTTCTGTCAGACAATTCGACATAATACACGTTAGCGGGATCAGCTGTTCGCACGTACAACCGTTGCATCAACTCATAAAGCAGCACTTCACTGCTTTTCAGCTTAGTTCATAAACTTTTTGCCTGCACTTCTTTCAAGCGTTATGAAAATTCCATAATCAGTAACGAATGTAACCAAGTAATTGAATTTACACGATATCAAAAGCAGGGAGTGACATGTAGAAAATCAGAATTGCAAAATGACCGCACGTTCCTGGACTCCTGAAAATCTGTAAGCCTATATAATTCCAAACGAGGAAGGCCGCTAGGAAACCATCCCAGGCGCGTTGCCGACAACGCCTATGTAACTGTCACCAGACGGAGGTATCAGTATCGATACAGTGTCTGGATGCTGAGCAATCACTGGAACAGCGACCACTACAAAAGGTAAATTATACACACTGAAATTATATCATTTATTCATAGAACTTTCGACGACGTATTTCAGCATGGGTATTGGACCTGGTGCCGTGATGAATGTTTAATCGTAATCCGTATTACTGGAGATACCGTTTCTTTCTTGTCTGCACGTTCGCCAGATCTGCCGCAACTAAACGTGACTCCTAGACAGAAACTTTGGATTACCCTTTAAGCAAGATACCAATTAATCGTAGAATCGCCTATTAGTTACACGGCGAAAGCTATCTCAAGGTTCTTTCTACTGCGTACCTCAGCGTATGAAAGGTCTTACAAGTGTCACCTAAATGAAGTATAATCTCAAAACGCAAAAAGGTCATCGCAACTCGGAAGCCGTTAAATATTTCTTCTTATACGAGGGCTGTCCAGAAAGTAACAGACGTTTTGACCTGGCACGGCATTGGCGGGGCTAGCACCACCATCTTGGCGTCAGTGTGTTCCTACACTTAATATGCAAGCAGCCGTGGTAGCTTGCGCATCATGCCTATCGTACTTTGTATACAGTGGAGTGTTAAAATGAGCGCTGCAATTGAAAATCCCGCCAGTTGTGAAGTGCAAGCTGTGGTAACATTTTTGTTGGCAAAAAAATCACAAACTAACTGAAATTTATCGCCAGATTTGTGATGTGTACGGCCAAGGAATATTGAGTGAAAGCCGATTGAGGCAGTGGTGCATTGATTTTAAAAATAGCCGAACCAATATTCACGATGAGGATCACAGTGGTAGGCCTAGACATGTGAGTGATGAATTGGTGGCGAAAATCAACGAAAAAAATCCGTGAAAATCGCCGTTTCACGATTACGGAACTCTCAGAATATTTCCCCAAATTTCACGGAGTTTAGTTCATGAAAATGTGGTTGGTAAACTTGGTTACCACAAATTTTGTGCCAGGTGGGTTCCAAAAATCCTAAAGGAAGACCACAAAAAACAGACTTGCTGCAGCACTGGCATTTCTGGAAGACTACGACAAAAGTGGAAAATAAGTTATCGTAACTGGCGACGAGACTTAGGTATAGCACGTCACCTGTGAAACAAAACGGCAGTCGATGTAATGGGGACACCCTCATTCGCCCAAGAAACCGAGGAAGTGTCTGCAAACGCTGTCAGCAGGAAAAATCATGGCTACTGTGTTTTTGGACGCTCATGGAGTGGTTCTCGTTGATTTTTTTAACGTGGCCAAACAATCAACCCTGAGAGGTATTGCGAAACACTCAGAAAATTAAGACGCGCGATACAAAACAAGCGTCGGGGAAAACTCAGCGAGAAAGTTTTGTTTCTCCACGACAACGCTCGTCCACACACAGCCAATCGTACCAAAGAGCTGTTGGATGGTTCTGTATGGGAAGTTTTCAATCATCCGCCGTACAGCCTGGATTTGGCGTCGAGCGAATACCACCTGTTCCCAGCGATGAAGACGGTGGCTCGCTACGCGACGCTTTGCCACGGACGCTGAACTGCATGCCGGTCTAAACCAGTGGTTGAGCTCGCAGGCGGCAGATTTCTACAGAGAGGGTATTCCACGTTATGATAAATGCCTTAATTTAAATGGTGATTACGCAGAAAAATAGCCCAAGAGTTTACCTCCAAAATGTATATAATAAAAATTGTTTTTTTTTTCACTTTGTTTATTTTTTATTTCAAAACGTCTGTTACTTTTTGGATAGCCCTCGTATAACTATATTTCATCTCCAAAAACTCTGGCATTCTCGACCACAGTGATAAGTCCCTAGTGTGTACTTTCCTACAGCAAATAATATACTTTTAAATCGAAATATAAACTCTTAGATGTTGCATTATTCACTAACATACAGTGAACAATAAAGCTGAGAAGACATTACGCTATACACTGTCTCTAGGATATTAGCTCAAGTAATCAAAGAAAAGTCTTAAATGATTAATGCCGAAAATATATGTTCAGTTTCGTAAAATCCAGGAAATTTTTCCAGCACGTCATTCCTCAAGAATCTAAGTAAATAAAAGCTTTGCAGAAAATCGAAAAAGACGGTTATAAGAGTACTTATAACAACTGAAAACTCTGGTTCTTAGAATGTGGTGTCACGTTTTGCAATGTGTATCTTTAGCACACACACAGCCATTTAGCGCAAACATTTAGCATCTTACCCACAGAGACTTCAAGAAGAAGTGGTTGTCTTGGGGCCATTCTTCTTATACAGCAGCAGAGCAGACTTATTTCAAAATTTAACAAATTTACTGGTTATTCGTTAAAAAAAACTCATCCTTTCATCAGGCAGAGTCGAATTTCGGGAACAAACACCGAAAGTTGGGTAAAAATAGGGGTATCAGCTAACAAAATTGTTTTGTCTTCATCGCGTAAAATTCCTGAAATAAGGTATAGATCCGAATAAAAACACAGAATGCTGAAAATTAAATTCCTTTTGAGGATGTGTTCCATCTCTACAGTATAAGCCTAAAACATCTGAGATCTCTCTCGCAAGAAAGACCATTGCCAAACACGGTCCCGTCGCTGGATCACATCAATAATGCTTTCACCACATGAGCAACGTCGTAGACCGTGGGCACTTTCTTTTCTGACATCGGTGCGTGGAGGGAGCTCCCAGTTTCACTTTCGAGACTGATTCAGAGACGATCACAACGATAAATCTTTATCGCATAAACTTTTAGGGCAAGTCTTTCAAAAACGCGAAGTCGTTCAAAATGCAAAACTGAAAACGAAAAGTTAAATTAGTTCTAGGAAACAACCTACTAGTCTCACTATGTCTCTATCCACTAATCCTCATTTGATTACTATGATAACCCTTTATCGACACAAGTTGCAATTAAAGCATCCTTAATTACGATAGTTTATAATTTAGCAGTTATGTCAGTATAAATGAGGCCCGGGAATCAGAAAATCATTACTGTCGCCCAGATTAAACTTGTATTTTTTCCTCGACAGAGAGCTTAGTGCGCATCTTCCAAATTCTGCTGTAACCGTAAGACCATAGTAAATCAATACACTGATATTAATCAATGCTCGCTCTGACGTAGATGAATATATATTATATCTATGTAAAACTATGCATAATTTTGTATCTGAGGTTTCACGTATATTTTGTTTAGTTGACGTAAGAATAAATATTGTCAGTGCTAGAGCTACTCAGCTGTGAGGGAAGGCAGCAGGAAGTCGGATAGGTGAGTGGATTCTGGACAGCTAGGTGGGTCGGTGGCCGGCCTCCGCTCGAGAATAAGGAAGGTCAGGCGTTGTAGCGACAGACGTAGTAGTGTAATGTGGGCCGGACAGACTGTCTAGATAGCGTGTCTAATACAGAATGATTTTTCAGTCGCTGTATGTAACAGTTTATTGTGGCCCATTGTAATTAAGGTGTTACGTCTAGTCAGTGAGATTTACCATCAGTACCATATCCTTTAAATCAATTCAAACTAGGATTATCACAAGAAAATGTTGAAATTCACGTTCTGCAATGGTTCGTGGCCCAACTCATTTGGCCCGCAACGTGTAGAGTACAAAGGGTACCAAAGTAATTAAAAAACCCTACACACAAGCTTTTACTTAAAAGATTAAAAACTTTAATATCTAATCATCAAAAATGACTAAAGCATTCCGGAACATATAGAAATAATGATAGGGCGCTAATGGACTCGTTGTAGATGCGCTTTAAAGCCCGAATAACACAAATGTAATGAAATGGTTTGGTGGTTACACTTTTCCTAAGAAAGGACGGAGAGATGTAGCTCATCTGCAACGTTAATTAGTATGACCACATCGCAAGAGTTGCAGCCAACAATGGCAAAGTTTCACGTATCAAATCGTAATCAGTAATGTTCGGAATTCTGTCGAGCATGCAACTTTCCGCAGTCGCCGGCAGAAGAGCGAGATGGCGTGATATCTGATCGTCCCATGTTCGGTGTGACCCAAATGAATATGATGGAACCCCAGTTCCCTGAAGCCTTGGAGTGGTGGCGGTGTTGCAGTAAGCGTTATCCCAGTCACTGCTGCGGGCTGATCGATACAAGCAGCCTCCCGGGCCCTGGGCTCGATACTCGCTCCACCGAACAGTACAGACGCCCTCACACTGACCACTGTGCCATCAATCTAGCTTCCAGTTTCTTGGTTCAACAAGCTAACAAGTGTGTAATACTGTTATTAGAATCAACGATTTTGTAACTATATTGAGGCTGTACGGTAGTTCGATGTCGAAGCGTTTGAATTGGGATACGATGATCCGTTTTACGTATCCTAGTTGTGAGCGGAACTTTTATAAGCCCATGATCTGACCTTTGCCAAGAACCGTCTGGTAGGTCAGTCGATAAAGTGCTCGTCATCAAAATTCAGGGTTGGAAACCCTGTGCGGCCAGAATTTTTTATGGGTACGCCATTACGTTGCGTGGCTCGTATTTCACGCTAAACTGTAGCTACATCCACGGTGGATGCGGAATGCACTGCAATATTAACAGTCATCACGGCGATTTACCATACACATTAAATTTTACCTCAACCGAAGACTGTTTTATATTTAGCTCTATGCTTCGGATTCCATGTTGAGCTATACGTTCTGGAGGGAATTTACAGTCATACGTCGGAAAGCATACATTGTAGGTTTGATATGCTAACCAGCCCTAGAGTTGAGCAATAACTTCAGTTTTATAGTCAAGTCTCATAGTGTCGGAGAAATAACGTGATTGCACGCACATCATTCAAAAGAAATCACAGACATCCCTAAAAAATCTGATTTAGGCAGTACGATCCACTTTCCGGAATTATGAAAATAAAGTCTAGCATTCCTTTAAAAAAAAAATAGTTCCTTAACCTGCAACTGAAAAATTTTTAAAAAAAAGGTGCTCTACTAAGTACCATTTAAACTTTCTTTCTTGCCAAAGTATTGTACAAACGCGCCAACAAAATTATGCATACATTTCAGCCAAATGAATTTTAATCTGCAAAAAAGTAAATACAATCATTTCAGGATTCTCTAACTGATACTTTCTAACGATTTTCGCTAGAAATTATATGTTATATTGTCATCGTGTGAGACATCCAATACATATATATTTCAGTAGAGGACAAGATAACTGCCTTGACTGCAACAGGTGCGGAGCTCCCACGTAGTCCGCCGCACGGCTGGCTGTGGCGGTAGTTCCCCTGCACCACGCGTGCGTGTTAGCTACCTGTTGCGGAGGCAGTGACACCACCATTGTTCTAGCCTTCTCCACTACGTTCCGAATGAAGAGCCTCCCTTAAATTATGACTTACATCATATACTTGCAGAAAACAAGCTATTCAAAATTTCCGCATAGTGGCTTCAGAATGGTAAAGGAAGTGCAGACTGCGGTAATAACAGCAGTTAACAGTTCCTCTCGATATCTCGAAGTTACAGAATTAAGGGGTACTTCAGTTTAAAAATAAAAACATAAAAATAGTATCTGGATAATGTCAAATCTTGAGATCATTCGGTCATAAGTGCAATGTAACTGACCTGTTTCAACTTTGCAAAAAAATTGAGTTAAATTTTGAAGTCATCTTCCGACTGTCAATTATTTCAAAAATAATTTTAAAAAATTTCAGCGAAGAAGCCTTTGCTGCTGTTCTGTGTAACAGCTTCTAAATGGAGTTTTAAATAGGTTAAGCCCTATTTCCTGATGAAATAATTTTGAAGGATGAAGGATTTTGAACATAGGTTTCATCATATGTCAATGAATGAATGCAACGCCAGGATCCCTCCGAACACTGGTGCCCCTTAATTAGTACAAATGAGGCCACAAATAATCAACGAAGCGGAGGACCACCTAGTGGCCATACATCATGCCCATATATTAATAATTATAAATATGAAATAATGTATTTCTTTCTTTGAATTACGATTTATAAAGGTATAAGAATAATCGTATTTTACGAGTATTTTTGAAGGCAAGGAGTAACTGCTAGATTTGGGGTCGAGAGAAAAGAATAATTATGAGGTCACGAATGGAGGAGAAAGCCTAGGAATGCGAAATAATAAGACTGCAGCGTGGATGAAGCTCCAAAAATTGAGAAACAGTTAGTAGGAAAAAAAACCAACTGAATTGTTTAAGGTTTATCACCACGGCGCAGAAGTGGAAGTTGTAATTAGTGTGTAATTAGCTATGAAAAGATGGGTTTGGCGAAATTATTGATTAAAAAAACGTAATCGACGAGTGTTTGGAAGTAAGAAAGTTAAAAAGAAAAGATAGTATAAATATTTTCTTTTTGATATCATAAGACGAAGGAAGTGCAACCCGAGAGATAAGATTATTGGTCAATCACGCCTAAAAGGAGACGTAAGATGTTCTCGTCCTCGCTGGAAACGACGTACTAGACACATTACGGCAAGTAAAACAATAATAATTAGTTTAAAATACGGTCATCAAAAGGAAATATAGAAGAGAAGTTTCTTTTCTGAAAGTTTTCGTTGGTTGTATCCCGTGTTGATGTCAGTATAGGTAGGCTATAATCGCTTCACCTGGTTTAGTCCCTATGGAGTCAGAAATTGTATTCTGCAATAAGGCATTCTCAAGGATGCCTTCGAACGAATACAACTGTGTTCCAAGACAAAACGAGACGACCTAAAACACTACATATTGTCTAGCAGTATGTTTATGGCTAATCCACAAAACCACATTAACCTTAGATGTAAATGGTTCGCAAAATCGGGTGAATCGGCGTCGAAAGGGTAGGCGCAACCATTTTTATGTAAAGCAGACAAGCATGAAGTTGAAGCACTTGCCCCAGTGCTTCACTTTGTGGTCAAACATGACACTACCCTGAAAATTCAGTCACATATAAAACGGATTAATCGCCCTGCAACATAGTGATCTTTCTTAAATTTATGCCTTTACGTCTCGTTGACGCTAATGTCATTAGAGACGGTAAATGACTGGAAGCTAGAAACGAAAAGGAATTCTGTCATGGCCTATTGAAGGAACCATCCCGGCATTCGCCTGGATTGATCTGGAGAAAATATGGAGAACCCAAATCTTGATGGCCGGACGGGGCTTACAATCGGCGACCTCCCGAAAGCGAGGTTCGAACTCCTTTGTTGCTGCTCCGATCTTCGTCACTGAATGTGCTAACTGGATCGTATACATAAATTCAGTCTTGCTGTCGAAGTGGCATAAGTATCGAGAATCTCCAACAGTATCTCATTTCTGCTTCCCTAACCTAATAGTTCAGAAAGCACTGCAGGGACAGATACTCATCAGTACCATACAAATTTGCTAATTGCTAATGTTAATAGGTAAAAAATAACCAATTTGGTTCAACAATATTTTTTCAAGAATTGGAAATGACAATAAGCGAATTTTCTTTTCAAACACTATAGCGTATTTCTTCTTCGTAGTAAAGATGTTACGTCTAAGAGGCATGTATAATCCCATAATAAAACATGATCTCATAAAAACGTATGCAACAAACGAATCAAAATTACAACAAAATTTATACTTGTACTGTAAAGGAAGCGACGTTTGTCAGTGAAACGTACTGTGTCCTAAGCGGAGTGGACCAGAGAGGACATTACCTTGGCTAGGCGTCGCGCATTATCGGGGGCTCGGTAACTATTGGCGTCACATGTGTGAATACGCACTAACAAGATCATACACTTCATGCCAGTAAGGCAACTCCATTCTAAATGAATTACAGAGCAGCAGCCGGCGGGTAGTTAGCCCTGTCACCTGAAAGACGCTCTGCCTTTCTAATAATACGGGGCAATTTTAATGATTTATCTTCGGTAGCTGGACAGTTGGTTTCACCATTTTTTCCTTTATTTTTGTGGTATTTGATGTGAAAAGTGTAACAGGACGCATGATGACAGTGAAAAGATCTGCGGCACTGATTTTAGAAATAGGTAAATTATGCTATATTAACGATCCTAATCTATTATTCCAAGAATTGCAAGATGTTATTAATTATATATTCTCCAAGCAAAGAGCACTTCTTTCACTGGGAGCGACGCTCAAAGCCACTTCAATAATGTTTGTTGCGTCCACCACTGAACTTATCAGTTTACCATAGTTTGGTAATGCTTGTAACAGGAACTTCAATTTTCCTGCAACTGTGAAAATGTTTGGAAGAATCAGAACCTTTAAGTATCTGTTGCCTACTGAAATTATCTTAACCAGGTAGTTGTTGCAGCTACTTTCCGGACTTCGATGAGGTGGGGTGATAGAGATTTTATATTCCTGTCGTCCAATGCCTTAGGTCCAAATTTTCCAGTTGTCTCTAGCATACCAACGAAGACTCGGAGCAAGTTATGTCCCAATTGTGTTATTGCGTTCTGCGCCGTATATGGTTATATGCATGACTTTGTTTGTATCTTGTCTTAAAATAAATTTCCCCATTTAAAAAAAGATCAAATTACTATTATATATCGACTGATACTGACATCCTGAAAGTAAGAAAAATACGACATACTTCAAATCACGGAACTAAATTAATTATTTTACAAATTCACAATTTCAGCATAATGTGATCTACATTAATTACGTAGTCTCATAATTCGGTATCAGTTTCAAAGATCGTCGTCGAAAGATATTTACTTATGTTAATGTTTCCCTCTGTAAGGTATTTCGTTTTTTTCGCCGTCGAATCTAACGTACCGTTTCGAAAAGTTACCGACAGTCTTGAATAAAATACTGAACGACTAAATATAAACCAAAGCAAGACAAAAGTGATGAAATATAGCACAATTGATACCAATAATAGCAGATTAAATATAAAAATAGGGCCAGATGCGATAGGAGAAGATACCGAATTTTGCTAATTATTATTATTATTATTATTTTTTTTTGCTGCCGTCAGTCTTGACTGGTTTGATGCAATCCTCCATCCCTTCCTATCTTGTGCTAATCTCTTCATCTGTACATATCCCTTACAACCCACATCCTCAATTATCTGCTTCATATATTCTAATATCTGTCTTCCTTCGACTGTTCCCTCCAACAGCAAATTCCGAAGCAGGAATGATGTTAAAACAGAATAGCACTAGCAAAAAGAGCTTTCATGAAAAAGAGAAATCTTTTAGTTTCAAATATTAATCCAGGTCTCAGAAAGGATTTTTCAAAACTCTGTATGGAGCACAGGACTTTATGGTGCGAAGCACGGACTTTAGGAATACCAGAAAGAAGGAAAATTGAAGCATTTGAAATGTGGTACTATAGAAGGATACTGCAAATTAAATGGACAGATAAGGTACGAAATGGACGTGTTTCGGAAATGGGTGAGAAAAGAAGCTTGTGGAATAGTCTTACAGAAAGAAGAGACAAGATAGTAGGTTACATTTTAAGACATGTGGGATTGGTTAATTTATTAGTGAAGGGAACAGTCGAAGGTAATAACTGTAGAGGTAGACAAAGATTAGAATATATGAAGCAGATAGTTGAAGATGTAGGTTGTAAGGGGTATGTTGAGATAAAACGGTTAGCATAGGATAAGGAGCAATGGAGGATTGCATGAAACCAGTCGAGAGACTGATGACAGCAAAAAAATAATTCATGTGTCAGATGCTGTTAAATTGAAGTCTACAAGTTGCCTTGTTGCAGCTTAAGCCAAATGATGTAAATTTTTGGAGGTGACTTTCTGATAATTTAGTCTAGCTTAAAAAATAATCGATGGAGTATCAATCGAGTTTCCACCATTTTTTTACATCTTCTTACCACGTTGACAAGCATCTCATTTCTTTGAAACAATGACAGCTTTTCTTTTGCCAAGTTTTCAGACTCTACCTTGGATTTCATTTGGATGCTTGATGACTTTGGCTTTATATCTGAAAGAAATATGTTCCACATCTTTTTACTTCTTGCTAACTTCTCAGCCAGTTTCCGTGTAGTTTTCTGAAATAGATGTTTCCATATTAGCATAGCTTCTTCCGAATTTGTAGTAGAAAGTTCCGAGACAGTCAAACTATTTTCAGCAAGCAATCTTACGAAATACATCAGATGTCTCACTATACATCTGTAGATAGATTGTGTATTAAATTTATTTCATAAAAAAAGTTTGTTGTAAGAGATTTCACCTTTTTGCAAAATTAAATTTTATATTGTGTGTAAAAAAACAAACATTCAGATTAAAAAATGTTTGGTCTTGGAAAAATATGGAAAATTTTAAAAATAATATTTTCAATACATATTCATTATTCCGTTAACGAAATCCCGCGCTGGATTCGGTCGAAGAACATTATCCCATGAATTATAAAATTTGTAAAAATAGTTATTTTGTTAAAAACATGCCCAAAGAGCTCGCTATAGAATTTCCTCCAATAATTTTACAAGCTAGATATTACTATAACATTAACAATTTAGTAGTTTGTGAAAAATAAAGCGTGGGCTGATACTTTATGGCTCTTCTGCGACAGCTTTCACAAATCGTGGAATAAAAAGAAAAATCCAAGCTCTTGAGACTTGGGTTCCCAGCTCTCATTTGACGATATCGACGAAGATTTAAAGGAAATATTTTCTTGCACACGTGCTTTAACCCCTTGTCCCATGATTTTTCGCAGATTTTGCATTATAGTCATGTTAACATTAAATCAGGTTGGGTGCAACTACAAATGTCTATATTAAAGGGTTTAGAGGCGATGACGTATGGAGGGAAAAACGAACCAATGGGCTAATCCACTAGGGTTCCGTCTTTCACGTAGAAATTACGAAGTAGTTGGATAGCAGTATATGGTTTAATAGTTGAGAACCAACCAGAACTTTCGTAAAAAGGCCAGATGAGGTACAATAACATCACAGTGATCACAGCACCATTATTTATAATCTACACAGTTAGCCAACTAACTTTTTAACAGTTCGGCTGAAATGGGTGATCGATCAAGTTTAAATAATAGAATTCTGCCACTTTACAATAGTATCATAGAAAAAAAAAAGCTATTTTGTGCTATCAATTTTAAGACCTTGGAATACATAACTTCAGAGTCTTCTTTACTCGTTATGTTGGTTAATTTCTCTCAAATCCTCAGTGCATCTTCTACTAACAACTAACACTTTGCCGGTTGAACAAACGAAAAATGAAAATCAGCTGCCTTCTGTCAAAGTCATTTAGGTCAGTAGATTTCCCTTTTTGCTACACGTATGGTCGAATGACTCCCCATGCGTCTCAACTCCGCTTATATATTTTCCTTACCGCATGAAGTACTCGCTACATCACTAGACGGCACTCAGTCTCACGTCGGCAATGGTCATAATAAATAAACTCGTCTAGAGCTTCCAGCCGCGTTAAAATCTCAAACTTGTGGGACGTTTCGAAGGCTTCTATCTCGGACCTCATTTTCAACCAAATGTCAATGATAAAATGTTTGTTTACCCGCTGCCGCGGAAGACAAAAACCAACACAGCGCGATGACGTCATCCACTCTTCTGCTCGTTACCGAGGCGAAACTGTTTCAGCTTTTTAACAGCAGGGTTCCAGGCCGCACTGAGTTTATAACCAGTGTCCCTGTTGACTAATGAATCCGTTGTTCTGATTTCTACAGCTTCTGTAATAACGCTGGCCCAAAAATCTTTGACCCAGGCTAAATTTGTAATTTTTTTTCAAAATCAAATGTATGACCTTCCTGCACACTGTATTCGGCCACCGCAAATTTCTCTTCTTGCCCAAGACGAACATTTCTTGCGTGTTCAACACATCACTGAACAATATAACAACGTGAAAAACTTCGATCTTAAATTGTCATAATGTTTAAGCACACTAGTGAATAAAGAAACTGGCATATAATGAGAGTCGCTTGACGCGCAGTTTCCAGTTGTCTGCCGAAATTGACACGGTTAACACCTGTCAATATACTTTTCCTACAGTCTTGAGGATATGCAGTGAGAAATGAATGACGTACTTGATATGTATAAAGAGAGTTGAATTTGATTAATGCTGGGCAAAGGAAGTGTCTTTTCCTTTATTAAAGTTTTATTTTGCTGTAAATTTTGTAGATGCAGGAGATTTACAGTAATCAATTTATTGGCCATACGATACAAATTCAGAGAAAAAATTATTGCTAGGAGATTTTAGTTCTAGTAAACTTTTTTATAGTTTCAATCACGATTTAATATGTCAATACGTTCCATTATTGCTGGTCTAAGACAGTATATTCATGGTAATTTACTGGATCCAAGAGATTCGATCAAACTAATTATGCAATTGGTTACACGTACGAACCAGGCGCAGACTGGCGGCTCGGACGGTGTCTAGATTATTCCAACCTTGTGTATATGGCTGTAATAGGCAGTTAAAATTCTCTCGCCGGTATTCTACAAAACACACACACATCTGGTGACAGTTGCTGTCTGTCCCGGGCTTTACAGTCGCACTGAAGAAATTTTTTGGGTAAGTAATCTAAGAATCGATAGATATCGGACAAAACTCTAGTGCAAAGCTACCGACGAAATTTGTTTGACTTATCAAATTAATTTGCCTTTCGCTAACAGTGTATCGAAGCAAGACAAGTTACAACGTGGTGTCGCAAGAACCTAATCAAGTTGACCGACATCGAATCAAGCTATAAAACATAGTACAACTACACTGTCTTGATTGCTTAAGCTCGTTCGCTGGTCAGGTTTCATTTGACATTCGGTTCCTCGATTTTACAGAGCACTAAGTGACTGATTCCCGTGCGACGTTGAAGCAGTCTCGATACCGAGAAAACCGTCAGCCAACCGGAAGGCAGTGCTCCGCCGCCGTCAAACGGAAATTACAGCGAAACCCATGGAGAGTCCTTTGTCCCAGAGAGTCGATATTGCTGCCGCGAGCACACTCCCTTCAGGAACAACCGCCCCTCTTCATAAAATGTTCACCTCACCAGCCTGTTGCTAGTGCAGGGACACCTTCACACGACTCGAAAATTCCTATCACCACAACCAGTTGAGAATCAAAAATTCTAAGCAAACTCACACAAAACAAAATCACCGTCAACAATGATTATTTATCTTTAAAACGCGCAATTTTAAAACTGACTATCAAACTGTCGGAAACGACACTACTTGACATACTGAACAATCAGTCTTTACTGCAAAGCTGTCTATCGCGAAAAAAGTGGCTGAACGCAGTCTTCACTTTTATTAAAATTTTAATCGCTTCAAACACAGCAGTTGGCATTTGTATGCGTCCAATCTACCGAGGGGAAGTGCTCAGGGATGAGTAGTACACTAAAGCAGTTCGCGCAATATAAGGTATGTGCCTGCACAGCCCCAGGCACGGAAAAAAGTCTACGTATGTGTCAACTGTATTCACCAAAATGAAAACTGCCCAACAAATAAGCCGGAAGCCACATGCTGTCTTAAGAGAGACGTTTGAACATTTTAAAAATATTACTGAACTTTTCGGAGATAAGTAAATGGTAGAGTGCATATGCTTCTCTCAAGCCAAAGAGACAAACATATTCAGAGTTAACAATCCCGTCGTCTCATATCCAAGTAAGGAACGCAAGCAATCTGAGATCAAAGTCCGGCCGAGTGTCCAAATGCTTGTGTTTATAGGGTATAAAAACTGTAAACTGCTATCTGTAATTCGGTGTCCAGTATTGCTGTGATAGGTTTAAATACCTCTCCTTTCTGAACCCAACCCAAGTTACAAACCGTCATAGACTATTATTCATCAATATTGTTCACAAATTGCAGTCAATCAAACTTCTGTCGTGCGTGATTTGCTGTATTTTGTTGGCGGTTCATTTCTAGTATACTTTCGATCCTTTGACGAAATCATCTTCTTGCTTTAGATATAAGAACCTATGGCATAAATATCCTGTTCACGTTCAATTGCTGAATTGGATATAGGAAGTATAAAAATAAAACTTCGAATCAAATTCTTTGATGAAGTATGCTCCATCAAATGTCTAGCATTATATTTAACTGTCCTTTCAAAATAACTTTCAGGAAGTTCAGACTGAGTAAACAACGTATCAGATTCTTAAAGATCAGACAGGTCAAATTGCTGAATACCTTTTTTATTCTGTTAATTCATCCATGCACCCAGCGTATATCTCCTGCCTGAACAAATATGCAAACTATTCCTTTCAGCTGCAGACTGCTTTTCGCGGAAAGCGAATATTCTTCGAGTACCGTAACAGACAATAATAACTCCAATTTGTTAAGGTAGTCTAAATTTTTACAACTTGAAATTCAAATGCACAATTCTACTGTTTGAAAAACAGTTGTGTCCGTAAGAAGTCACACTTCGATAGCTGAAATAATAACTGGAATGCAGGATGATTCCCATAAATGTTGTAACAAACCATAAATTACTTCATATAAAAACGAATTTTCACCAAAACAAGTATCTAGGGTGTATTTAAAGGCTTTTCAAACCATGAAAACACAAACTCAACTAACAAAGGAAGTCGTCTATGACAGTAATAAGACAAATAATGGTAAAATGAGTGGGAAAAGCATACATATTACAATCCTGTCAAGAAATTCAATCTACATGGTGCCTAGTTCAAAATGAATAATGCTAACAAAAAGCAGTTTCTTCGACACTAAAATAAGCATGACACCAAACTATTGTGGACCACGTAGACGCTAACTTAATTCACATATTTATAATATGTGACTTATTAAAGTGGACGCAGGAAAAAACTGATGCGCTTAACGGTACATCACCTGCATTCATTCAGCCAAATGAAATGTTTCCACAGCGTTGGTCTTACCTCGACGCCAAAAGAATAACGACATATTTGATTTTAGGAAATTTCACGTATTCCGCATTAAAAATTTGTTGCGGTGGGTTAGTGAGATTCAGAGTACATCTCGATAGAGACTATCATGCCTACGGCAGAATTACACGAGACGCGCCAATGGCAACCTTCTCTTGTCCGAGATGAAAACGGAAAGAAGAAAGAATGTATACATACTTTCTTGGATTAATGGATTAGGGGAATTATTCCACAGCGTTATTTTGTATGTGTTGTTTTGATACATTTTGCATGATAACTTAAAATTCTATTCTACGGTAGAGTCCTCACATCCACACCATGCTGTAAGCGGCAATCAACAAATCGACTGCAGCCTTCGAGAACCAACATCACGCTGATGTTACATAACGGAAATTAACGTCATTTTATGGTTATGCAGATCTTTAATACCTCTTTCAGAGATGAAGGACGTGACCCAAGAAGTCCAGTAACTTCGTAACAACAACTTTAAAGAGCGCTCATAATGCGCATGAATGTTGTTAAACTGCTTTTCCAACAAACAAAAAAATCTCATTTCTTGCCATTTCAGCTAACCATATCCATTCATGGAACACAGAATGTTACCTACGTCACGCTGTATTTCAAAAACACCCGTACCACCGGCAATTAACCCGTTGCACATGTCAAACATTTTCTTAAACAAAAATCGCTTCATACAAATGCATACTAACTTAAGCTAATAGGAGGAAATAAAAGGAATAAGAACAACCTACAAGCTGTACGTATTGCGTAAAAACCATTTCAAACTGCGAATACAGCATTTTGGAGTCCTCAGCCCTGCGATCCCCGACATGTTTGGAATAGATCGACATTTCCTTTCAGTAACCTTTGCAACAGAGTAGAGATTGCTTGGCTAGTGCCATATTTCGGTTGCTTTACCTCCGAATGTTTCTTGGTTGCTTCACGTTAGATTTTCGGGAGCGTACTTATCTTCACGCATCCTATTCATTTCTGCGGAAATTGGCGACAATCTTCGAAAACAATCCTTTGAGTCTCAGAAATTTTCGCAGATCATATGTTACAAAAAGCTACTGCGTAGGCAAATTCCTTCTCGGGTACAAAGCAAGTATTTCCTGAGGCTAAATTTATCTCCCACAGAAATAATCGTGACAATATGGCAAAAGAAGATAAAAGAGGTGGGGAGGGAATGGAGGCGCAGAGCAAATTTCTTGATTTCACGTAGATAAAGACGTTAGGGGGAAAAAAATGCTACGGTATCTTTGCAAATAACCTCGCTCGCTATCTAACGTACCAACAATCTTACGTATCACGGGCGACAAGTGAAGAGCGAAGTTTCCGCTAATGTCAAGCAAGATGTGATTACAGGAATTTTCCTCTGGCTGGTTCCGTCTCACAATTATAAGAAAGGAGCTCATAGTTTTTTTTTTAACAGTTAGCAATTTTGCATTCGTTACGAGTGTGTAGCTTCACTCGTTGCGTATTTCCAATATCAGAGTATTATCTCAGAAGTTAGTGTTGCTAACAAAGTGTAATTAAAACATTTGCTATGTTTTTCTGACCTGCAAGCAGGTTTAAATGGTTTTACCACAACTGGTAAATTTGTCACGTCAGCAAGTCTCATTTTTCCTCGCACTTTGTTTCCTCTTCATGGCTGATGAAGATTGCAAAAATCTACCATTTTTATCGGGACGTTAAATTAAAATCTGTAGTTGTTCTGAATCCCGATGTAGAAAATTTGCCAGGGAGTATTACTTATACAATATTCCACTGAAAAACTTAGCGATTCGATTTCCGCGATCGTCAAGCAGTGAAGTCCTGATTTACTGGAAACGTGGGTATCGAAGTCCCCATACCACCATTTTCATCACGTCAGCTATCTGAACTGCAATCTGTAGTATAAGGCACGAAAAATGTTCTCTATATCATAAGACAGAGTGATTACCGCCATCACCGAACGGGCGTCGGAATTCAATATACAGTAACTAACTTCCTATACAAACACCGAATACGCTATATTAAACTCATAATTTTCAACATTTCTTCACTGATCTGTAGGTAGAATGTTTTCACGTCTGGATCTCGACACACCTATAAAAGTTAAATATTTCTTTTGTGTTCAAAGGAACTATATATCTTACATACAAACATTGGAATGTGTGAAATGTGATAAAATTGTTTCAAAATGCTTATTTCTTTCTTTCTTCCACAGTAAAAGTGGTTAAGGAACTATCATTCCGTGACAGATTCACCCGTGCATCTGGTCTAGTACTTACAGAAGCCCAAACCTGTATAAACACAGCGAAATTCGTTAGTCTGAGATTCTTTCAATACTATGCAAGATGCCCAAGTCAAACTGGCACTCAATGGTAGTTCCTTAACCAGTTTTACGGTAAAAATGTGATATAAGTTAGCAGTTTGGATCAGTTTCATTACATTTCACATCTCCTATATAATATCATGTTTCTGTAAAATAAGTAGTTCATTAGAACACAAAAAATGTTTAGACATTATTGTTGGGACGATATCTGAACGTGATAACGTTAACCTACCAACCGGTAACCGAAAATATATCCAAAATATGGTGCCGCAGAAGGATGTTGTAAATTTAATGGGCAGACGGAAAGAAATGAATTTTGTTAAGAATAATCACCCAGTACAGAAATTTATGGACCAGGTAGACAAAAAGAACAGACATTATGGCGGGAGAAGGGTTAATTTGTTGATGGATACAACACTCGAACGGATGAACTATAGAGGATCCTTTTATCTGGACAGGATATATAGCTAGGTAGGTCAATGAGGGATGTTAAATGCAAAGCATAGTCAGCTTATTAAGTACACTCACAAAAACTAAAGGATGTTTATTATAATGTGTGGAAGGAATTGCTTGTTAAATACTTGAAATGTAAATACCTTAGCACAACATTTGATAAACTGGGCAGAACACATTGAACAGGTAGTAGGAAAACGTTTAAAAATCCTTCACTTGTTGGAGAGGGTGATAAATGAATATACCACAGAAGGGAAATTTTGGTCAGTACATTGCTTGAATATAGTGTGGTAAGGATCCCACATTTTGGGTGTCAAATACAGGAGGTGGAAGAGGTGCAAAGAAGGGATGCTTGCTACACTTGACTCTGGAAATTATTGCAGAACACAATCAGTAATTGATACGATAAAGAAGACTGGAAGACAGGGGAGTAGTTGGAGTGTTCAAGATGAAGCGTGAAAGATAGTAATGGAAGAATTAAAAGAGGTGAAAGGAAGAGAAAAGATGACCATGACCACAAGCTGATTTCAGGCATAAAGGTGTGGGATTTTTTTTTTTTTTTTTTTTTTTTTCATAGATAAGGTGGTCAGGGATCGGAATAAATTAGCAAGGAATTTATGAACAATTTATTCTACTAAAAACGCTGAAATAAATTAAAATTAACATCCGTAGAGGGCAAAAGAAAGGGGACGTATAGGGAAATTGTTACGGAGCGTGTGCACCGTCGCAGTTAAATATTAGAATATGTTTTTTTTGTCGTCAGTCTTTCGACTGGTTTGATGCAATCCTCCATCCCTTCCTATCCTGTGCTAACCTCTTCATTTCTACATACCTCTTACAACCCACGTCCTCAATTATCTGCTTCATATATTCTAATCTCTGTCTTCCTCTACAGTTCCTACCTTCGACTGTTCCCTCCACTAACAAATTAACCAATCCAGCATGTCTCAAAATATGACCTGCCAGCCTGTCTCTTCTTTCTGTAAGCTTCTTCCACAAACTTCTTTTCTCACACAACTGAAAATGTACGTTATAATGCGGAAGTTGAGATGAGGATAGGAAGAGATGTAACACTGCATAAAGCCAATGGAAAAAGTGATAACTGAGAAAATGGTTAAATGAATAAAAGTCAGGTATTCCGAACATTTCTCCACTATCAACACGGGCGCTTCATGGTAGTTCAGTGGATAAGACGCTCACCTACTAAGTTCAAGGTCCCAGTTTCGTATCTGAAGTAACCAGGAATTTTTACGGCTGGTTCGGTATCCAAATTAACTCGGCGTCCTACCTCTGACACAATGGCTTAGTACGCATCTTCGGAAGGCTATAACCAACCTTCGGGTTGTGGACTAAGTTAAGCGTTCACCTCTCCTACGGTGTCTACACATGTAACTTCACTGGATTACAATAGCGGAAATCGGCCTCCGTCAGCAAACTGACAATGTAATGTGACAGTATTAGGAAATGATAGAATGTCGAGACGACAAAATTTGTGGCGGAACTGGACCACTCCTTGAAATGCCCGAATCGACACATCCGTTGTGCCATCTAGTTCAACAGAACATGTGCTGCTATAATTATAACCGCAAAGGCAAAACAAGAACAGAGAATCTGTCATGAGCAACCATACACTGTGCGTGAACTGAAAGCGAGAGAGCTGTTTGGCTGCTTGCCTGCGGACCGGACCTTGGCAAGCGGACGGAATGCGGAACAGGAGGGGAGGGGAAGGGAAGAATCCACTTTCGCTTGCCGGCGAAATGAACCGACCATATTGCCAGTTCAGATCTGGTACCAACTCAAATTGCATATCAAAATTTCCACGATATCGCAAAGAGGTATCAAACAGTTAAGGCAAGAATTTGTTCGTGCGTCAAAGGAAAATGGCGACAGAGTAGGACGTGTTGTTCGTCTTTCGAGATCTTGACTCACAAGCAGAAAACTTCGTCTACTCGCATCATTTTTGGTCATACACAGGAGAATTCAAGACCAAACAAACTATACCTTTTCTACGACACCCGCAAGATAAGAATGATATGGAATCTTGTGATGATCCGATCGAAGAAGTAGAAAAGTGGAATTAAGCAGGTCGGGTCTATGAAACGGTTTCTCTTTTAAAAACTGCGTAAAACCAGTCATATTCTGTAAAATCAAAATAAAGGGATAAAATTCGTTTTCATGCTTATTATTGCAGTAAATAATGAATATTTTGGTAGCTACCTTGATAAGAAATCGTTCGAACACTGTTTGCTTATTTTCATTGAAGCGTTTACTAGCCAAATTAAGAGATATTCAAGCCTGATAGATCAAAATATATACGAATGCTATTCATTTTATCATATGGCGGAAAAAACTTTCGCCACTCGAAATAAAATATGAAGTTTGGAACCATGAGTAAACGATTAACCAAAATAAGGAATATTTGTAATTCAAAATTGTGGAATTTCAAAATACAATTCGTATCGTACCTCATATTTTGAAAGTTAAACTAGAATCTTTGAGAAGGTTATTCATTTACCAATGACATTACTGGCGGTAAGAAACATTAATGGGCAGTTCCTAAGTCTGGTAATTTAGCCACTGAGCTCCTAACTGGATATTCATAAACAGAGTCTGCATCACAAGTGATGTTGCACTGCACGATCCTGAATTTATGAGTTTATTTTATTATCTTCATCTAGCTAAGTTGCATAATAGGTACGGACTATTTTTATTCCAGAAACACTAGAAACTGGCAGCAGCGTATATGATTCTTGAAACATCAGAAATACCAGAGATTGGCGATCACGCGTTTCGCTGATGTAGCTTATTTTAATTTTTAAAAAAGGAGTAGTCAATTACGAGTGTGAGTCAAATGAAAACCTTAAATTTCGCGCCGTTTCCTGTAAGTTGCTAAGCGTGCTACAAGCAGCGTGCAGAATGGCCTGTAGGTGGCAGCATAGTGCAGATGCACAAATACCGCGGCAGTATCAGTATAAAGATGGCTGCCCCACTTGAGACTTGCACCAGGGAAGAACAGCGTTCTGTTATTCGGTTTTTGAGTAGTGAAGGTGTGAAACCAGGGGCGTAGCTACTATGGGGCTAGGCGGTGCAGTGCACCGGGGCCCTCACGCTCAGGGGGCCCCCAAGCATACCAAGCGCACCTTTAGGGGCCCTCAAGCGCCGCAATTTAGAGGGCCCCACGAGCCTTCACGGCAAACTGGCGACCTTTTTTTTTTTTTTTTTTTTAGCTCTACCGTCGTCTAAGGGGCCCCTCAGAGCACAAGAGCCCCTCACCAAGGGCCCTCGCTGTGCTCGGGGGGGCCCCAACCGCTGCTCAGGGGCCCCTAAAGAATAATTCAAGGGCCCTCATCCTCAGTTCAGGGGGCCCGTACCAGCACACAAAGCAAAAAAAAGGTTGCCCGTCTGGCCTGAGGGCCCGATATAAATTTTTTGCACCGGGGCCCTTGTTGACCTAGCTACGCCACTGTGTGAAACCTATTGAAATTCATCGAAGAATGAAGGTTCAGTACGGTGATGCATGTTTGTCACAGCAGCAAATCTACGAATGGAGTAGGAAGTTCGCAAATGGTGTGACTTCAGTGGAAGATGCTCCTCGTCCAGGTCAGGCACGAGTTGTGACTCCACAGAACATTGCAGCAGTTGAAGCCATAGTGATGGAAAACCGCCGAGTGACACTGAATGACATTGCAGCATGTTTAAAGATTAGTCATTAGCCACGCGGTGCATGAGTGGTTGCGCCGACTACCAAAAGAATTTTTTTCTAAAGGAATTTATGCACTTTGTAAGCGCTGGAGGACTTGCATTGAGCGTGGGGGAGATTATGTTGAAAAGTTATACAGCTTTGTACCACTTCTGCACAATAAATAATATTTTAAAAAATATTTAAGGTATTCATTTGACCCACCCTCGTATATCTTTGGCTTTATTACATATTTGCATGTGTAATGGGATATTTCCTAATTTAAAAGAGGAGGTTACTAGGATTTTTATTTCACTTACGTCACATTGGGCAAAGAATTCAAGATTACTGGTTAAAAACTGAAACCGATTTCCAAAATAACGTTAATTTTCCATCGGTATCTAACTTTGCGTTTATAAAGAATCGGTCCGAGGTGCATTTAATATACACGATTCTTCTCACCCATCGCGTTACACGCCTAGAATATAAAGAATGTAGATATGTTCTTATCAAGTGTGTATTACACTTTACAAACTGTCTTTTGTTACAATAGTAGGGCTCGTTAAAGCGTTGAGTTTGCTTTCAGGTTGGACTGGGTACTGCATCACAGCAAAATGTATCGATATACGGTGCAAGTCGCTATTACTGTGGCTGAGGTTACATTACAACCTAAAAGAAAACACCGTCGAGTAAGGAGTTTGAAAGAACCTAGATTTCTTTTAAAGAAACAAAAAAAAGATAATCAACA